>JANAVB010004000.1:3488110-3552251 GCA_029216955.1 Iris pallida | reverse complement strand
AAAAAAAAAAAAGCAGCCATGACAAGCAATCCCCAACCCAGCCTTAGTTCACTGCATAACACCATAATAAAACAGAATACAATAGATATTTGGGGAAATGGAGACAGGAATTCATATTAGTATCGCAGAATCTTATTAAACAAATAAAGGACATAAAACCAAAGAGTGATGAAACAAGTGCAATCTAAATTAGAAAAAATAAACAGATATTTTACCATTCCCGCCACCCGCAACATACTAAACACGTAAAACCACACAGCAGTTCAGTATTGGGTCCCTTTTCTAAGTACACACTAATGACCGTTTATTAATGACCAATACAGCTCTTATTTACATGCTCCAGCTGAAGAAAACTATGCAGGCAAAGCATAACTAGTCTCGGTCCAACGCGTCGGATCGACAACGAGGCATGGGTCAGATTTCTCAAAGTCCGCAACCTGTAGTATTAGGAAAGGTTTAGCAAGCCACACAGGAAACAAACAATGCCGATTGGCTACGGGTGGTCAAAAACTGTACTAAAATTGGTAGGGATGGAAGACAGCTTCACCTTTTGATTACAACTAGGGCAGTAGTGATATTTGTGCCAGAGGCAATCCATCGAGGGGCAAAGGAAGCAGACTCCCATCATGAATGGCATCATGCAACCAACCACTGCTGCAAGACTCATCTTTGATCTGCACCAGGAGGTGAACCAATCATTTATGGCAAATGCAACAAAACTATACTTGTCTTGAGCCAACAATGACTCTAAGAAGCTAAGCTAGAGGTGAATAATCTTAAAAGTCTGAGCTTGCTTGAATCTAGATCTCCAACACTGCTTTTGATGGATTTAGTAGTATCAAGTTGCAGATCAGTGGAAGTCTACAAATTAGAATGATTCTATTTCCTTCAATTAGTTATAAAAGTACAAATGCTACAAGTATGCACATAGTGACCTTTTTTTTTAGATAAAGGCCCAATTGAAATAAACTTTGCCCGGGCTGGGATTCGAACCAACACTACTCCTCCCCTTGGACCACCCCCTTGGTGGTACATAGTGACATGGATAAGCTTGTGCATGTTTGAAACCTTTTTCCATTCAATATCAAAATCACTCGACACCAGTGTAACGCTTGGTTTGGGATTGCTGTAAAAAACAGCAGCAGAAGCAGCTTTTGACAACAACCTCCCACCAGCTGTCAAAAGTTGCCCAAATTTGACGTTTTTTTTCAAAATTTTCTTGACCCCTGCTGTTACCAAACAGCTCTTGGGACTGCTTTCCAAAAAATAAGCAGAAGAAGCCATGATAAGCAATCCCAAACCAGCCTAAGAGGCTTATTCCTACACCAATTATAGACCATTGATCTTGAATTGATCAAATGGTGGATTTCCTGTTTAAATATATAAAGGTTTAAAAGGGCAAGTTTAAATTGGCAATCAGTGACTATTTATGGATCTCGTTTACAATTTAGGAGGCATGCATTCTCTTCCCACTAAGACAGTTTGTTTAAAGTGTAACAGTCAAAAGGTTTAGTGTCCCATTTCATTCTCTCCATTTTGTCTTCCATTATTGTTGTTTCTTATTTGCATCGATTGAATCCAAAGTTTAAGACTACTTATTTTTCCAAAACAAGTGCGTATTGGACTTGAGTACATATACCAGGAATGTTGGAACCTTATTTGTTTGGTCTATAACATCAAAAGAAAATGAAAGACAGTATCCAGTAAAAGATACTCAATCTTATAGATTTCTTTATCAATAATTTTAAGATGGTAGTTAGTCAAAAGGAAAGATTTTTGTGTGCGTGTTCTGGTCTTTCTTGACTTAAACTAGGATCAAGTAATTGTAGATCATTTCTCCTCTAAGGAGGCTAGAACATGTTCAACCAAAACTTCATTTATTGTTGTCAATTGCTTCATACAGACCACAGGTTGAGATATGCACTGGTCTAGCTGGTTAGCATTTGAAGACAGAGAAAAAGGAACCAGGTGAAGGATTTGGATCCCCTTAGGGACATTATTCCATTCAGGTAACAACCAACTGAGAGTCGGACATGAGGGAACAATCTACCCGAGTACACAATTCTGGACTGACAGTCAGCCTGAGTAATTACCTGGAAGTAGATCAAAGAACTTTCTTCTAGAAGCAGGATATAGAATTACCACACTAAGAAGTTGGAGGACTTCTGGCTGTCCCAAGGGGGCGCAGGATATATACAATTACCTGCCTATCATCATCAATTCTTGAACAAGTTTCAGGGGAGCTTGGGAAACATGGGCAGGTATAGTAAATATACAATATTATCACAAGTCTGAAAATCTGTGTACATCAGTTCTTGCAGTGCAAGGGATGAATAGTCTAGAATGGCTTAACTATTCTTAAATACCATGAACTTTGTCCTATGTTCACATTGATACCTTGATTATACATTTCTGAACCATACCATGAAACACCCTCTTAGATGATTACATAATGCAACAAAGGAAACATTAACAAATAAAATTTTAAATAACTCTTTTAGTTTCACCTTTCCTTGTTCTCTTTCTATCACCTTTTCCTCAAATATATAGAAATATAATAGTGTGCTAATAACAAAACAAAAAAACGGTAAGTTAACAAAACAGTTATCTTTGAAAATGAAATCAAGTTTAAAGTGTTACTGTTTATTTTTCAATCACTTTAAAGTGCATTGTAAATGTATGAATTGACTATTTTATTCTCAAATACTATGACATCATTTTAACACAAATTCACTAGTATACATGAAAAAACATAACTTCATCCTCAAATACTTCTATGAACACAAAATAACTATTTAATCTTCAACTTCACATTCAAATAGTAATAAATTCGAAAAATTATTTAATAATTTGAAACTAGTTTTTTTTTCTTTTTCTTTTTGCATCAAAAGTTATTTAAATGTTAATTTTTAAGCCAAATGTCCATTTTGGGCATAAAAATTTATTTCATAATTAGAAAATTTTGAAGCATTTTGTGTGTGTGTGTGTTTTAGAACTAAAGAAAACGAAAAGAAGGGATTATGATTGTTTGGACATGTTTTGTAATAATTAAATTTGTTGAAGGTTATAATGATCTATTTTGCACTTACAAACTGAGTGCTAAATTTATAAGCTCAAGTTTTGAGCTTACAATTTACCACTTATAAAGGGCATTACTATATAGTGGTAAGTACTTTAAAGTGCAAAAATCAAACATCTTAACTTGACCTTAAGTTGATGGGTTTCACACTTGTTTGAGCACTTTAAACTGCTCATCATTGTATAGTGCAAAAAACAAACACTCTCTTAGTATTTCAAATTTTCATTTTTTGAAAAAATATTGGCAAACAAAAGATGGCAAAAAATAAAGGACGCCCAACAAAGGTTTCATGTCACAATCTTGTTGCCGCTAAGAGATCACCATGCTCGTCGTGTCCACCGGTTTTTTTTTTTCCTTTCACCACTCGCCAACACCACCACTCTCATATGTAGCCGCCAAACCAACACTAACACTGTCCCGCTTTTCCCTCCAGTTAGAACCAGAGAGAAGAGACACCAGTAGTTGTTGCCAACAATGACCGTCGTCTCACCCCCATTTTTTTTGTATTTATATCATATCAACGACCCCCTCACTCAAGATAAATTATTTTGTGTGCCGGGCTCACCATGCACCTTCCATGTCATCCATTGGATTGCATGAAGATTTGTGCATGCACTCATCCCAATGCCATCTAATGGATGGCATTGAAGGGTACACGGTGAGCGGCACAGAGAATAATATCTCCTCACTCTTTCCAATCTGCGAGAAATTATTCAGTGGGCTGGACTCTCCACCTGACAGTGGTGAGCCCTAAGCCCCTTCCAAAAGTATAATGACACATGCTCTCTGTTTCCCCCCTCTAATTTAGTCTTACATGAAATTCACAACGTGGCAGTGACGTGTCATTATACTATTGGAGAGGGCTCACTGCTCACCACTGCCCTGTGGTGAGCCCGGCCCACTGAATATTTCCTCCCAATCTGCCCTTCATCAACACCAACTGATCCCACTTTCCTATCAAGAACTAATCAGGCTCATATAATTCCTGAATAATAAATGTGTCCTATGATTCTCTAAACAATATCTGTTAATGTATCATAATTTCCCGCCGAAAACCCTAACCCTAACGAATTAGGGTCAACTTACTTAAAGGATCAATCAGCAGCAACAAAAAAAAAAAACAAAAGTTGTCATTTTTATTTTTGGTCATCAAAGTAAGAAGAAGACGAAGAGCAGGAGGAGATCGGGACCTGACGATGGTGAGGCCGGAGGAGCCGCAGTAGACGCAATGGAACGGCGCCGGAGTGTCCCTGTACATGGTCTGGTGGAGCGGGATCCCCCTCGGGTCCCCGTAGATCACGTTCGCCGGCACCATCCCCTCCTGGTGCGGACGCGCCGCCGGCGGAGCCACGCCGTACGCGTACGGGATCCCCAGCGCCGGCTCCTCGTCGGAGAACTTCACCTCCTTCGTCGTCGTCGTCGTTGTCGTTGTCGTCGTCGTCATTGGTTTCTTCCTTTCAAAGGGATGAGCTGATCAATGTTGTATATAGACCAGAAAATTTGGGAAGTGGAAACTGGAAAGTACCAGGAAATGACACCGGCGGCCCTGGCCCACCACATCCCTGGTCCACACGTCAGCAAATTTGTAGAGATACAGGTTGGGACCACCCCAAATTAAGAGTTCTTCCATTAGGCTTTGTGGGTGAATAAAAATGACCCACCCCAAATTAAGGTTGATCACGTTGAACTGCTGCACGGAAGCAACAAACACGGGGGAAAACTTTGATACAGTTGGGTAACCCCTCCTGTTTCGTAAAATATATATATATATATATATATACTAGTCATAACCCGTATCCATAGGGTATGGTTCATTTAAGGTATTTCCCCTCAAAATCTTGGATTCTCTATAAAATTTCACTCTCAATAATGCTCATCCACAACCATTATGAGGCCCCCATCAAAATATTAAATCCCAACCATCAAAATATTAAATTCCCATCTTTGGATTCCCCATAAAACTCCACTCCCAATAATGCTCTTCCCCATAAAACTCCACTCCCAATAATGCTCTTCCCCATAAAATCCCACAACCGTTGATTCACCAAGATTAAATCCCAACCACTCTTTATCTTGGCACAGTCAGTCCTAGGATTCAAAAACCTTTGTGTTTTGTATAAGATATATATATATATATATATATATATATATATATATATATATATATATATAAATTTTGGTGGACCCCGTCTGTCATATATACGGTATTAAAATTTTGATTTCTTCTACTGTATCAAAATTTTATGTAAACACACCTAAGGGCTCGTTTGGTTCAAGTTTTTGTATTCATAGGAATATGTTTTCATTTCCTTTTCCATGGGAAAGGAATTCAACATTCTCATACCCATATTTGGTTAGGTTGGGAATATGTAGTTCAAAATTTTAAAAATTTTCATCTCCATGTTTGGTTTACAAAGGAATAGAAATATTAATTTATTTAGTTTTCCTTTAATACCCTTTCATTAATTTCATGATGATTTACATGTTTTGGATAGAAGTTGAAAATTTAAAAATAAAAGAGGGTATAATCGTCCAAACAAAATAGTCAAACATCATTCATAGGAAAACAAATCTATTCCCAAGGGGGGCTTGGGAATAGCTTTTCCAAGTCAATGGGAATAGTTTTCCCCTATAAGCCCCTCATATTCCCTCCTCATTCTCAATTCTGAACATACCAAACATGGGTAAGGAATTCAAAACCCATTCTCAAGCCCCAAAAAACTTGAACCAAACGCCCCCTAAGAGTAGGGGTGAGCAACGGGTTCGGTTCGGAACAAACCGAACCGTATTTCAAAAAATCGAACCAAATCGAACCGCATTTGTGTAAAACCAAAACCGAATCGTACTCACAAAAAACCGAACCAAACCGAACCGCATTAAAACGGTTCGATTTTCGGTCGGTTTGGTTCAATGGGCCAGTGGGCCGGACCATCTAAAGCAAAATTTACTACTAAAAGATAACAATAAGAAAAAAATTTTGTGGCAAATTCTCATATTACCAGAATTAAAAGAATTTATTACTGTAAAAATAATTCCATATTACAAATTTCTACTAACAAATTCTCATATTACCAGAAACAGCTAGAGTTAGAGCAATAGTAAAAAAATCATATTACAAATTTTAGGATACATTCCAATAATTTCAATGATTAATTACAAAGTGCATATACTCCCATCAGTGAACCATAAACAGCTAGAGCTAGAGTTACAAAGAACTTAGGCCTCGTTTGGTTCGCGGAATCTCCCGGTTGGGAAAGGAAAGTGATTACTTTCCTATGTTTGGGTGCCCAAGGAATTGAGGAGGAAAGGAAAGTGATTTCCAATGGAAGGGAAATTAGGGGGAAAAGTGATTCCATCCATCCAAGGAAGGAATCACTTTCCCACATTTAAGTATTCACTTTCCTTTCCAAATTCCTTGTCATTGCCAAACATCGGAAAGGAAAATCAATAGAAATTAAAGTTTCCCAAAGGAAAGGAAATGACAAGGAATTGATTTCCTTTCCCTTCCATTCCGCGAACCAAACGAGGCCTTATTGTAACTTCTCCATCAAGTAGAGCAACTTCTCCCATCAGTGAACCATTAATGTTCCTAAAAGAAAATATAGCACCCTATCACTTAGTGCATATAAAGTACAGTTAGTTAACTGATTACCCGTTGCAATCGGATATACAATTGGATCAACAGTAAAAAAAATCATATTACAAATTTTAGGATCATTCCAATGATTAATTACAAATGGATCAAAAAAAAAAAAACTTATTATTGTAATAACTTCTCCCATTAAGTCGAGCAACTTCTCCCATCAGTGAAGCATAATGTTCCTAACATAAAATATAGCACCCTATCACTTAGTGCAATAGAAAACAAATCAAGCTGGGGATTAGTAGTTACCATTTACCATCTGATAAACATATCAAAACAGAGTAAGGGAATACATTTTACCATTTACCTGTTGTTACCAGTCAACAGAATACACTCTTCCAACCTGGGGATTGCTAGTTACCCAGCAGTATAAAACATATCACATAAACATATCAAAAATTGTTTATAGCTTTAAGATATAAATCGACATAGAAACAAAAAAGAGCAGGGGATTAGTAGTCTGGCAAATGCATTCTTCCAAGTTTCCGATCTGAATATTCACAACAAATGAAAAAGTGAGATATCTTTCTCATGACTATGCAAAATATGTCACATAAACACATGATAAGCTTGTGATTGACCTAAAAAGTTAAAAGGAAAATATTTGGCATTGTCAATACCATCAACTAAAATTTGGCATTGTCAAACCTGCATTATACTAAAATTTGGCACTGTCATGCATTATACAATCACTAAAAAATAAGGTCAATAAAGGTTCAGAATGTCTCTTTATGCATCATTAATGATGTAGTGTATGTCCTGCCAATGATTGCAGTATTTGTCCCGCCATTGGTTGCATGATATGCCAAATCATCATTGCCAATTCGTATTAAAATTTTTAGTAACATTTCATATTATTAAACGAAATATAAACACAAATTACATGACAAAATATGCATCGCCAGTGGCTGCATTGTATGCCTCGCGACTGGCTGCAACCTATGTCTTACCACTGACTGCAACCAATGCCTCGCCACTGGGCACTGGCTGCAGTAACCCAGGCAAAGTATTAGAACAAAACAGTATTAGAACCAAACATGCCAAAACAAGATAGCAACAAACAAAAATAATCCTGCAACAAATCTAGCACAAAAAATAAACAATTAATCTACAACAAATCCAGCAATCACGAATCCAGCACCCAACAAATACAGCACCCACAAATCTAGCACAAATAACATCTTGCGATTTATACCATTTTATGTTCCATTTTAAACAAATCAATTTGGTTTGGGAAATAATTAATAATCATTTGATTAATAAAAGGAAGCAAGGTCACCTATAGGAGTGCATAAATCTAGCACAAATACCATCTTGCAATTTATACCATTTTATGTTTTATTTTAAACAAATCAATTTGGTTTGAGAAATAATTAACAATCATTTGATTAATTAACAAGGAAGCAAGGTCACCTGTTGGAGTGGATCTCTAAACATGTAACGCCCCAGAACCAGAATACTGGAGAGCGGGGGCGTACATAGCCAGCTACGTATATTGAAGTGCAACCCACCTCGCTATACGGTCACGGCTGTCTAGATATATGAGGGTTTAACTACAAGCCACCAGTCTCCTATGGTCATAAACAAGCCTATTGTCTCAATCACAAGCAAGTAGTAACAGTCACAAAATATTAGAACATCAAATATACAATAGTAAGGCATCCCATACCTTACATATTGGATGATCATGAAGCTAGTCGTACAAAATGTCAAGACTAGCAAGAGTTTTAGTCAATACATGATCAACCCTAGGATTTGCCAATCATGTTACAGCCCGTAGGCGGACAGTAAGTAAAGGTGCAATACGAGCTAACATGTGCTCGTCGGCTAAACGCCTCAAAAGAATAATTTTACAATAAAATGGGAGGACAAAAGAACCCACTCGTTGCCAGGGTTACGCCTGGTGGTCACCATCTGGCTGGAAGACAGGTGGATCCTCTGGTGCTGCTCCGATATCTGGCCACACAAAACCAGCTGGGTCAGACCCCAGAAAGAGCAAGTGCCACAAAGGAGGCTTCACTTAGGAACTAAAACCAGCATATCACAATAGAATATTAAAGATGATAAATAAAGAATTGATAATAATAGAGATAGCAACAGTAAACTGAGTACGAGGAAACCATTCAAGTAGCCAGGTCACAACCCTTAAACCAAACAAGGACCGGGGTTATAACCCTTCGCCTGAACAGAAACCCGTCTCAACTACTTGTTGGTAAAGTAAAACATGATAGGGTAAAATAAGACAATAAATGAAGAGAAGACACAGAACTGCTCAGGGAGCCAGGTTACAACCCTTAAACCAAACAAGGACCGGGGTTGTAATCCTTCGCCTGAATAGAACTTGTCACGACCCGCAGCCTGAGTAAGGGCATGAGTACGTGACAGCGTCCCAGCCTACGTCGCAGAAACGGCATAGAACGCTGTCTAGGTCTACTATCTTACAACAATTATAATATCAAAACCTGTCGAGAACGGTCAACTCCGAATGGAGGACAAGCAATGACAATATAATATACTCAATCACAAACTCTAAGAAATATAGATGATACCTAAAGATAAAGACAACAAGATATGAAATATCATCCTGAAAATCCAACACAGAATAATACAAGTCCAGACACAGAGTCAACAATCTCAATACAATACTAAAATAATAACAAGCCAAAATGTAATATGGAGACAAAGTCTAGTACCAAGCTAAACTAGCTAAGCTACTCTAAAGCCCCATCGGCTGGAGCTAACCCTTGCTGAACTAGGGTCTCCAAGTCTAGGCCAACTACGTCATGAGGACCGTAGTAGGTAGGACAATCCTCCTCGCCATAATCTGTAAAATTTTGTCAACATATCCAGTCAGGATGGAACGAGCACAAATCTCAAATAACAGTTCTAGTTAGACGATATTAAAAATATAGCAGTAAATAGAGAGAATATACGAGATAAAATAATGTGTACATGAATCATGGTAAGGAATGTCAAGACTGTAACTGAATGTAAGAACAAGAAAATAGTATATATCATGTACAAAAAGCTGGAACTATATCTATGTGAGTTTAATACTAGTTTCAACATGTGATCGGCTTAGAACTTGATACAATGCTTGGCCTGGCTAATCATACGTAAGTGTATGATTAACACTATACAATGATGATACAATAATACTGTAGGGTATTGATCACATATCTACGCTAATACCCCCATCCCTGACTAATATAGTGGATCCAACCATGACACGTCATGACACGTAATTCTCTGAGAAGGTAGCTAGCCTTCGCAGGAATCGTATCTATACAGTGAATAATAAACAATGAAGACTTTCCCAGTGTATACCATATATAAGAGAAATAACATCTTATGACGGGATCCAGACAATACCAATCCGTGTGCACCATGTGTCAAGAGAACAAGGATATCTACACTAAATACAAGAAACATAGACGATATCATAAATCAAAAATATTATCAGAGAATGTACTCGTCTGTGGTCCTGAGCTGATAAGGTGAACAGATGCTAAGAGTAATCACAGACCTAAAGATGAGATACTAAAGTCAAAATATGGTTTTATAATAAAATAAAAGCTAATCGAGTCATGATATGCAAGTCTAAGTCAAAACTAGGTCAAACTAAGTCACACCAAACTAAACTAGGTCACACTAGGTCAAACAAGGTCACAGGAAGTCAATCCAAGTCAAACTAGGTCAATCTGGGTCAAAGGTTGACTTACAGTTGACTTTTGGTCAAAAAGTCAACTCTGGTCAACACTGAGTCAACACTAAGTCAACCCTAGGTCGAACAAGTCAAATGTTGACTAACAGTTGATTTTCAGTCAACTGGTCAACTCTGGTTTGGTTTCAGTCAATTCTAAGTCAAGTGTTGACTTAAAGTTGACTTTCGGTCAAAAAGTCAACTCTTGGTCAACGGGGGTCAAGACTAGTCTAAACCACCCTCATCTAGTCATTACCTACCAAGACAACCTATTTTTAATCCCATCTTAGAAGTCAAACTCAATATCTTATCAATACCATGTTACCTACATTTACCCTTCACAAGGTAAATACCAATACCTTGCCCATTACAAAGGAAACCCCTCTAGATCTCAGGATACTAGCCTAAACTTCTTAGGGTAGCTAGACACTAACCTATCTAGTCATTACCAACCATAAAATCCAGGTATCTAATCCATCCAGTCCATCTTATGGTCCATGTTGGTCACTCCAAAATTACCTTAGGGTATCGTCATGATACGCTATGGTATCGTGAGATACCACACTCTATCTTCTATCCAACCTTCCTAGTTTACTCTCCCACACTCTCCTAGTGTCTAGGTAAGCCCTCTCTACTAGTCCACTAGGATATTAACCTAGTTAGAACACTAACTTAACTAACTCACTATCTAATACTATCACAACCATCACTAACACCAACACTAACTAACCCTTCTAACTAGACACTCAACCTACACTAGACACCACTCAACTAGGCACTAACTAAGGGTTTATATAGGCTTCTAGTGGATCAATTTTGTGGGGTATAAATGTGTGTAGGAGTTTAGGAATGATGGATGTATGAAAGAATGAAATGGATGTTAAAGAATGGATCGAAGAAGGAATGAGTGAATGCATGAAATGAATGAAAGATTGAATGGATTGAATGAATGCATGAATGAACGAAATGAATGAATAAAATGGATGAATGGTGGGATGAAATGAAAAGGGAAAAATGAATGAATGAAATCATGGAAGGATGGATAGGTGGATATGTGTGAATGAAATGGAATGAATGTTTGGGTGAATGAATGATGACTGAAATGTAAAGGAATGGAGGAATGAATGAGTCAATAGGAGGCTGAAATATAGGTGAACATGGGGCCTTGTCCATGGCTGAAATGTAGGTGCTATGGTTGTCCAAATGGGGGCTCATATGTGGGGTTATAGGGCTATTTTTGGGACTGCTATTGCTGTCCTATTGGACAGGTTTTTGGCTGAATTAAGTGTCCATTATGGACTGTTTATAGGGCTGGAATGGCTGCTGTTTTGGACTGATTTGTGGGGCCATATGGGCTGTCATATATGGCTGATTTGTAGGGTTGAATGGGGGTTAAGTTGTGGCTGAAATGTAAGTGTTAAGGGGCTGATTTCAGGCTGCTATTAGGCTGAAATGATGGCTAAGTGCTGCCCATTGGGGCTGATTTTTTGGACAGGTTTGGGCTGCTCATAGGGACAGGTTTGGGGCCTGGATTTGGGGCTGGTTTCATGCTGAAAATCAGCAGCTCCCCCCTTGATTCATCCTCATTCACTCTCTCAATACCCCTCTCTATCACTCTCAACTCTCTCTCAATATCTCACTCTCTACTCTTCCCTCTATCACTCTCTAATCTCCCTCTAATCTCTCACTCTCTCTAACTCTATACACAAACACACACACACACACACTAATTCTTATTCCCTCTACCACTCTCTCAAAGCTCCACACACCCACACTCACACACACACACACACATATATACATATACATATATATATATATATATATATATATATATATATATATATATATATATATATATATATACATATGCACACACACACACACACATATATATACATATGGACACACACACACCCCTATACATATGGATACACACACACACATATATATACATACATACATACTACCAACACCACCACTACCACCACACACACACACTACCAGCACCACCCCTACTACCACACACTAACACACTCCCCATATAAATATACATACATACACATACACATACACATACACATACACATACATATACACATACACATACACATACACATACACATATGCATATACTCCTAAATGACCCAAAACCTTATCCGAATACCCAATCCGTGTAATTCTACCCTCTAGGTCCTAGACACGTGCCCCACACAAGAAATCTAACTCGCGCACGCGAGCGGAAACGAGAAACGAGGCCCGAATGGCAGAAACGAGGCCCGAATGGCCAAATGGCCATTCTGGCGACTCCGGGGTGTCCGATTCGCGATACCGCGTGATACAGACATCAAACCTATTCGAATTCGACCCAAACTCTATCCACGAGTTCTAAATAATGATTAGAACCTATTCTAAGTACTAACTTGCCGATTCTAGTGTCGGTGCAAAAAGTTACCCGTGTGTTGGAACCCGAAAATGCCGAAAAGCCTATTTTTATAATTTCTCTCAAAATGACCCCACGTATCCAAATATGGACACGTACCTAGCCTCATCTCACCCAAACTAACCTAATTAGGTCTAATTAGGTTAGGGGTAACACCCAAACATGTCAATTTAGGATTTCCCCCCAAAATTGGCACTAAACCTTGCCCAAAAGTCCCGAATTGAGTCCAATGGGTTCCAAACCTCTTCTAATGGGTTGTCCTACGCCTCGGGAATCCTCTAATATACAAATAACACTAATTGGGAGTAATTACAAGAGTTAGAGTTAGGATTTACCTCTTGGGAGTTGAAATCCCAAGAAAAGTCCCAAAATTGGTTCTTTTTGGGTCAAGAGCCAAATATATGCTTCCAACCCCTCCATGCTAGATTCTACCTAGATAAAATCCACACATGAGAGATGAACAAGGGTTAGCACCAAGATTAGAGAGAGATCTAGAGAAATGGAAGAGATTTGACTTACTTTGGGCTTGAAATCAAAGGGTTTTGGCTTGGTTTGGAAAGGAACCCTCAAAGGAGAAGAAGAAGAACAAGATGTGAAAAAAATGAAGTGGAGAGGGGGGGTCTCTTGCTGCTGTCCAGATTTATGGGGTTTGGGGGCATTTGGCAAATGTCCAAAATGCCCTCCAAGTCCCCTTTGAGTCAATTTTGTCTTATGTGGAAGTTTGGGGCTAAAAGGGTCAAGTTTAAATAACCAAATGGACCAATTATGTCATATGGGATTAGTCTAAATGCACTATACTAATTAGTGAAATTTATGGACCATGTCTAGCTAAACTCTGGGTCCCAACTAGATTCTAAGTTACCCGGGTCACTAACACAAGTCGAAATGAGCCAAAACTCAAACCCGATCAAACTAAACCCGAAAATACAGTATTAAAATATAAAAATTCCCAAATATTAAAATATGAAAAATGACCAAAATTATAATATATGAATTTAAATATTATTAAAATAATATAAAATTTACCAATTAATCAAAATACTAAATAATTCAAAAGTCACAAAATGACCAAAATATCCTTAGTCTAAAAAGTGGTAATTAGCTAATCTAGTCACATGGGTTAGCCCTCCATGGTCATGGTTAGTCTCTAGGCTAAGCAACTCTAAGGTTACACTAGCCAAAGAACAAAATCACAAAACACTAATTAAATTAAATTAAAATAATCAAAATTACCAATAAATCAATAAAATGATTTAAACCTATTATTAAATAATCAATTGTACAAAAGTTCAAAATTACCCTCATTTAGAAAAGTGGTGGTTACAAATCTACCCTCCTTAGAAAAATTTTGTCCTCAAAATTAAGATGGTCGTACTCCTTCTAGGTTAAACTACCAACAATCAAGGTCAAGAAAACTACATCTAAAATGCGAATTGTGGTCCTACTGGTCGTGATATCACGGTCTTGATTAGGGTCACTATACTATCTATCACAGTACAAAACATCCTGACAGGTACAAATGGAATCACACAACAAGATGAAAAAAAGAACAAGAAAGACAGATCTGCTAATCCGTCACCCGTAGCGTCGGTCTACTCGACTGTCAGCACAAAAGTCCTGTCCCTCTGGGGTATATCCTTCTAATTGTGCGGGACACGGTGCTGCGCTACAGGTGGCCTAGCTCCCTCTATCTAATCCATGATACTCAATTAACATCCACACTGATATTCTATTCTATCATACTAGGGCACCATCTATATGGTATCTATTCTAAAATCTGATAATCATACCCGTCTATCCAGAACCATATTACCAGAATTCTCATCACACCAGTAAGTATGGCTGCGATAATCCATAGAGTCTGCAACTAATGTACATACCTCTAAAATCATGGTATTTAAAATTTTTGTATTGCCGCTAGCTTGGCTGCGAAAACTTTAAATTCACACACCCGAGAAATACATCCAAAATCAGACTCTATCTCATCGCCAAACCAGCTAATATAGCTGTAGAAGACTCTAGATTCTATGACTGAGGCAACCTAGCCCATAATGTTTTCTTGGTAGAAAATCAAGTCAATAATGAATACCAAGAATTAAATTCAACAATGAACAAGTAGACAGAAACTGCCGTAATCGAATTTCGAGATAGTTTATAATGAGATTCTCAAGGGTCATCCCAGGAATCTTCTCAAGTAGTCCTAACTGTGATTGATTAACTCTCTATACTTCCTAATCCTATATCCTAACAGCAGGCTCGTAGCAGCACTCTAAGTCAAGCACCACTACGAAATTGTACTAGTTGTGACTCTGACCTGCATGGGCCACCACTAAAAACGTGTCACGACCCGCACCCTGAGTAAGGGCATGAGTACGTGACAGCGTCCCAGTCTACGCCGCAGAAACGGCATAGAACGTTGTCTAGGTCTACTATCTAACAACAATTATAATATCAAAACCTGTCAAAAACGATCAACTCCGAATGGAGGACAAGCAATGACAATATAATATACTCAATCGCAAACTCTAAGAAATATAGATGATACCTAAAGATAAAGACAACAAGATATGAAATATCATCCTGAAAATCTAACACAGAATAATACAAGTCCAGTCACAGAGTCAACAATCTCAATACAATACTAAAATAATAACAAGCCAAAATGTAATCTGGAGACAAAGTCCAGTACCAAACTAAACTAGCTAAGCTACTCTAAAGCCCCATCGGCTGGAGCTAACCCTTACTGAAATAGGGTCTCCAAGTCTAGGCCAACTACGTCATGAGGACCGTAGTAGGTAGGACAATCCTCCTCGCCATAATCTGTAAAATTTTGTTAATATATCCAGTCAGGATGGAACGAGCACAAATCTCAAATAATAGTTCTAGTTAGACGATATTGAAAATATAGCAGTAAATAGAGAGAATATACGAGATAAAATAATGTGTACATGAATCATGGTAAGGCATGTCAAGACTGTAACTGAATGTATGAACAAGAAAATAGTATATATCATGTACAAAAATCTGGAACTATATCTATGTGAGTTTAGTATTAGTTTTAACATGTGATCGGCTTAGAGCATGATACAATGTTTGGCCTGGCTAATCATACGTGAGTGTATGATTAACACTATACAATGATGATACAATAATACTATAGGGTATTGATCACATATCTACGCTAATACCCCCATCCCTGACTAATATAGTGGATCCAACCATGACACGTCATGACACGTAATTCTCTGAGAAGGTAGCTAGCCTTCGTAGGAATCGTATCTATACAGTAAATAATAAACAATGAAGACTTTCCCAGTGTATACCATATATAAGAGAAATAACATCTTATGACGGGATCCAGACAATACCAATCCGTGTGCACCATGTGTCAAGAGAACAAGAATATCTACACTAAATACAAAAAATATAGACGATATCATAAATCAAAAATATTATCAGAGAATATACTCTTCTGTGGTCCTGAGCTGATAAGGTGAACAGACGCTAAGAGTAATCACAGACCTAAAGATGAGATACTACAAGTCAAAATATGGTTTTATAATAAAATAAAAGCTAATCGAGTCATGATATGCAAGTCTAAGTCAAAACTAGGTCAAACTAAGTCACACCAAACTAAACTAGGTCACACTAGGTCAAACAAGGCCACAGGAAATCAATCCAAGTCAAACTAGGTCAATCTGGGTCAAAGGTTGACTTACAGTTGACTTTTGGTCAAAAAGTCAACTCTGGTCAACACTGAGTCAACACTAAGTCAACCCTAGGTCGAACAAGTCAAATGTTGACTAACAGTTGATTTTCAGTCAACTGGTCAACTCTGGTTTGGTTTCGGTCAATTCTAAGTCAAGTGTTGACTTGAAGTTGACTTTCGGTCAAAAAGTCAACTCTTGGTCAACGGGGGTCAAGACTAGTCTAAACCACCCTCATCTAGTCATTACCTACCAAGACAACCTATTTCTAATCCCATCTTAGAAGTCAAACTCAATATCTTATCAATACCATGTTACCTACATTTACCCTTCACAAGGTAAATACCAATACCTTGTCCATTACAAAGGAAACCCCTCTAGATCTCAGGATACTAGCCTAGACTTCTTAGGGTAGCTAGACACTAACCTATCTAGTCATTACAAACCATAAAATCCAGGTATCTAATCCGTCCAGTCCATCTTATGGTCCATGTTGGTCACTCCAACATTACCTTAGGGTATCGTCATGATGCGCTATGGTATCGTGAGATACCACACTCTATCTTCTATCCAACCTTCCTAGTTTACTCTCCCACACTCTCCTAGTGTCTAGGTAAGCCCTCTCTACTAGTCCACTAGGATATTAACCTAGTTAGAACACTAACTTAACTAACTCACTATCTAATACTATCACAACCATCACTAACACCAACACTAACTAACCCTTCTAACTAGACACTCAACCCACACTAGACACCACTCAACTAGGCACTAACTAAGGGTTTATATAGGCTTCTAGTGGATCAATTTTGTGGGGTATAAATGTGTGTAGGAGTTTAGCAATGATGGATGTATGGAAGAATGAAATAGATGTTAAAGAATGGATCGAAGAAGGAATGAGTGAATGCATGAAATGAATGAAAGATTGAATGGATTGAATGAATGCATGAATGAATGAAATGGATGAATGGTGGGATAAAATAAAAAGGGAAAAATGAATGAATGAAATCATGGAAGGATGGATAGGTGGATATGTGTGAATGAAATGGAATGAATGTTTGGGTGAATGAATGATGACTGAAATGGAAAGGAATGGAGGAATGAATGAGTCAATAGGAGGGTGAAATATAGGTGACATGGGGCCTTGTCCAAGGCTTAAATGTAGGTGCTATGGTTGTCCAAATGGGGGCTCATATGTGGGGTTATAGGGCTGTTTTTGGGACTGCTATTGCTGTCCTATTGGACAGGTTTTTGGCTGAATTAAGTGTCCATTATGGACTGTTTATAGGGCTGGAATGGCTGCTGTTTTGGACTGATTTGGGGGGCCATATGGGCTGTCATATATGGCTGATTTGTAGGGTTGAATGGGGGTTAAATTGTGGCTGAAATGTAAGTGTTAAGGGGCTGATTTCAGGCTGCTATTAGGCTGAAATGATGGCTAAGTGCTGCCCATTGGGGCTGATTTTTTGGACAGGTTTGGGCTGCTCATAGGGACAGGTTTGGGGACTGGATTTGGGGCTGGTTTCATGCTGAAAATCAGTAGCTCCCCCCTTGATTCATCCTCATTCACTCTCTCAATACCCCTCTCTATCACTCTCAACTCTCTCTCAATATCTCACTCTCTACTCTTCCCTCTATCACTCTCTAATCTTCCTCTAATCTCTCACTCTCTCTAACTCTATACACAAACACACACACACACTAATTCTTATTCCCTCTACCACTCTCTCAAAGCTCCACACACCCACACTCACATATATATATATATATATATATATATATATATATACATATGCACACACACACACACACACCCCTATACATATGGATACACACACACACATATATATACATACATACTACCAACACCACCACTACCACCACACACACACACTACCAGCACCACCCCTACTACCACACACTAACACACTCCCCATATAAATATACACACACACACATACACATACACATACACATACACTTATGCATATACTCCTAAATGACCCAAAACCTTATCCGAATACCCAATCCTTGCAATTCTACCCTCTAGGTCCTAGACATGTGCCCCACACAAGAAATCTAACTCGCGCATGCGAGCGGAAACGAGAAACGAGGCCCGAATGGCAGAAACGAGGCCCGAATGGCCAAATGGCCATTCTGGCGACTCCGGGGTGTCCGATTCGCGATACCGCGTGATACAGACACCAAACCTATCCGGATTCGACCCAAACTCTACCCACGAGTTCTAAATAATGATTAGAACCTATTCTAAGTACTAACTTGCCGATTCTAGTGTCGGTGCAAAAAATTACCCGTGTGTTGGAACCCGAAAACCCCGAAAAGCCTATTTTTATGATTTCTCTCAAAATGACCCCACGTATCCAAATATGGACACGTACCTAGCCTCATCTCACCCAAACTAACCTAATTAGGTCTAATTAGGTTAGGGGTAACACCCAAACATGTCAATTTAGGATTTCCCCCCAAAATTGGCACTAAACCTAGCCCAAAAGTCCCGAATTGAGTCCAATGGTTCCAAACCTCTTCTAATGGGTTGTCCTACGCCTCGGGAATCCTCTAATATACAAATAACACTAATTGGGAGTAATTACAAGAGTTAGAGTTAGGATTTACCTCTTGGGAGTTGAAATCCCAAGAAAAGTCCCAAAATTGGTTCTTTTAGGGTCAAGAGCCAAATATATGCTTCCAACCCCTCCATGCTAGATTCTACCTAGATAAAATCCACAGATGAGAGATGAACAAGGGTTAGCACCAAGATTAGAGAGAGATCTAGAGAAATAGAAGAGATTTAACTTACTTTGGGCTTGAAATCAAAGGGTTTTGGCTTGGTTTGGGAAGGAACCCTCAAAGGAGAAGAAGAAGAACAAGATGTGAAGAAAATAAAGTGGAGAGGGGGGGTCTCTTGCTGCTGTCCAGATTTATGGGGTTTGGGGGCATTTGGCAAATGTCCAAAATGCCCTCCAAGGCCCTTTTGAGTCAATTTTGTCTTATGTGGAAGTTTGGGGCTAAAAGGGTCAAGTTTAAATAACCAAATGGACCAATTATGTCATGTGTGATTAGTCTAAATGCACTATACTAATTAGTGAAATTTATGGGCCATGTCTAGCTAAACTCTGGGTCCCAACTAGATTCTAAGTTACCCGGGTCACTAACACAAGTCGAAATGAGCCAAAACTCAAACCCGATCAAACTAAACCCGAAAATACAGTATTAAAATATAAAAATTCCCAAATATTAAAATATGAAAAATGACCAAAATTATAATATATGAATTTAAATATTATTAAAATAATATAAAATTTACCAATTAATCAAAATACTAAATAATTCAAAAGTCACAAAATGACCAAAATATCCTTAGTCTAAAAAGTGGTAATTAGCTAATCTAGTCACATGGGTTAGCCCTCCATGGTCATGGTTAGTCTCTAGGCTAAGCAACTCTAAGGTTACACTAGCCAAAGAACAAAATCACAAAACACTAATTTAATTAAATTAAAATAATCAAAATCACCAATAAATCAATAAAATGATTTAAACCTATTATTAAATAATCAATTGTACAAAAGTTCAAAATTACCCTCATTTAGAAAAGTGGTGGTTACAAATCTACCCTCCTTAGAAAAATTTCGTCCTCAAAATTAAGATGGTCCTACTCCTTCTAGGTTAAACTCCCAACAATCAAGGTCAAGAAAACTACATCTAAAATGCGAATTGTGGTCCTACTGGTCGTGATATCACGGTCTTGATTAGGATCACTATACTATCTATCACAATACAAAATATCCTGACAGGTACTAATGGAATCACACAACAAGATGGAAAAAAGAACAAGAAAGACAGATCTGCTAACCCGTCACCCGTAGCGTTGGTCTACTCGACTGTCAGCACAAAAGTCCTGTCCCTTTGGGGTATATCCTTCTAATTGTGCGGGACACGGTGCTGCGCTACAGGTGGCCTAGCTCCCTCTATCTAATCCATGATACTCAAGTAACATCCACACTGATATTCCATTCTATCATACTAGGGCACTATCTATATGGTATCTATTCTAAAATCTGATAATCATAACCGTCTATCCAGAACCATGTTACCAGAATTCTCATCACACCAGTAAGTATGGCTGCGATAATCTATAGAGTCTGCAACTAATGTACATACCTCTAAAATCATGGTATTTAAAATTTTTGTATTGCCGCTAGCTTGGCTGCGAAAACTTTAAATTCACACACCCGAGAAATACATCCAAAATCAGACTCTATCTCATCGCCAAACCAGCTAATATAGCTGTAGAAGACTCTAGATTCCATGACTGAGGCAACCTAGCCCATAATGTTATCTTGGTAGAAAATCAAGTCAATAATGAATACCAAGAATTAAATTCAACAATGAACAAGTAGACAGAAAATACCGGAATCGAATTTCGAGATAGTTTATAATGAGATTCTCAAGGGTCATCCCAGGAATCTTTTCAAGTAGTCCTAACTGTGATTGAGTAACTCTTTATACTGCCTAATCCTATATCCTAACAGCAGGCTCGTAGCAGCACTTTAAGTCGAGCACCACTACGAAATTGTACTAGTTGTGACTCTGACCTGCATGGGCCACCACTAAAAACGTGTTACGACCGGCACCCTGAGTAAGGGCATGAGTACGTGACAGCGTCCCAGCCTACGCCGCAGAAACGGCATAGAACGCTGTCTAGGTCTACTATCTAACAACAATTATAATATCAAAACCTGTCAAAAATGGTCAACTCCGAATGGAGGACAAGCAATGACAATATAATATACTCAATCGCAAACTCTAAGAAATATAGATGATACCTAAAGATAAAGACAACAAGATATGAAATATCATCCTGAAAATCCAACACAAAATAATACAAGTCCAGTCACAGAGTCAACAATCTCAATACAATACTAAAATAATAACAAGCCAAAATGTAATCTGGAGACAAAGTCCAGTACCAAACTAAACTAGCTAAGCTACTCTAAAGCCCCATCGGCTGGAGCTAACCCTTACTGAAATAAGGTCTCCAAGTCTAGGCCAACTACGTCATGAGGACCGTAGTAGGTAGGACAATCCTCCTCGCCATAATCTGTAAAATTTTGTCAATATATCCAGTCAGGATGGAACGAGCACAAATCTCAAATAACAGTTCTAGTTAGATGATATTGAAAATATAGCAGTAAATAGAGAGAATATACGAGATAAAATAATGTGTACATGAATCATGGTAAGGTATGTCAAGACTGTAACTGAATGTAAGAACAAGAAAACAGTATATATCATGTACAAAAATCTGGAACTATATCTATGTGAGTTTAGTATTAGTTTTAACATGTGATCGGCTTAGAACATGATACAATGTTTGGCCTGGCTAATCATACGTGAGTGTATGATTAACACTATACAATGATGATACAATAATACTATAGGGTATTGATCATATATCTACGCTAATACCCCCATCCCTGACTAATATAGTGGATCCAACCATGACACGTCATGCCATGTAATTCTCTGAGAAGGTAGCTAGCCTTCGCAGGAATCGTATCTATACAGTGAACAATAAACAATGAAGACTTGCCCAGTGTATACCATATATAAGAGGAATAACATCTTATGATGGGATCTAGACAATACCAATCCGTGTGCACCATGTGTCAAGAGAACAAGGATATCTACACTAAATACAAGAAACATAGACGATATCATAAAATAGAAATATTATCAGAGAATGTACTCGCCTGTGGTCCTGAGCTGATAAGGTGAACAGACGCTCAGAGTAATCACAGACCTAAAGATGAGATACTACAAGTCAAAATATGGTTTAATAATGAAAGGAAAGCTAATCAAGTCATGATATGCAAGTCTAAGTCAAAACTAGGTCAAACTAAGTCACAACAAACTAAACTAGGTCACACTAGGTCAAACAAGGTCACAGGAAGTCAATCCAAGTCAAACTAGGTCAATCTGGGTCAAAGGTTGACTTACAGTTGACTTTTGGTCAAAAAGTCAACTCTGCTCAACTCTGGTCAACACTGAGTCAACACTGAGTCAACCCTAGGTCAAACAAGTCAAATGTTGACTAACAGTTGATTTTCAGTCAACTGGTCAACTCTGGTTTGGTTTCGGTCAATTCTAAGTCAAGTCTTGACTTGAAGTTGACTTTCGGTCAAAAAGTCAACTCTTGGTCAACGGGGGTCAAGACTAGTCTAAACCACCCTCATCTAGTCATTACCTACCAAGACAACCTATTTCTAATCCCATCTTAGAAGTCAAACTAAATATCTTATCAATACCCTGTTATCTACATTTACCCTTCACAAGGTAAATACCAATACCTTGCCCATTACAAAGGAAATCCCTCTAGATCTCAGGATACTAGCCTAGACTTCTTAGGGTAGCTAGACACTAACCTATCTAGTCATTACCAACCATAAAATTCAGGTATCTAATCCATCCAGTCCATCTTATGGTCCATGTTGGTCACTCCAACATTACCTTAGGGTATCGTCATGATATGTTATGGTATCGTGAGATACCACACTCTATCTTCTATCCAACCTTCCTAGTTTACTCTCCCACACTCTCCTAGTGTCTAGGTTAGCCCTCTCTACTAGTCCACTAGGATATTAACCTAGTTAGAACACTAACTTAACTAACTCACAATCTAATACTATCACAACCATCACTACACCAACACTAACTAACCCTTCTAACTAGACACTCAACCCACACTAGACACCACTCAACTAGGCACTAACTAAGGGTTTATATAGGCTTCTAGTGGATCAATTTTGTGGGGTATAAATATGTGTAGGAGTTTAGGAATGATGGATGTATGAAAGAATGAAATGGATGTTAAAGAATGGATCGAAGAAGGAATGGGTGAATGCATGAAATGAATGGAAGATTGAATGGATTGAATGAATGCATGAATGAATGAAATGAATGAATGAAATGGATGAATGGTGGGATGAAATGAAAAGGGAAAAATGAATGAATGAAATCATGGAAGGATGGATAGGTGGATATGTGTGAATGAAATGGAATGAATGTTTGGGTGAATGAATGATGACTGAAATGTAAAGGAATGGAGGAATGAATGAGTCAATAGAAGGCTAAAATATAGGTGAACATGGGGCCTTGTCCATGGCTGAAATGTAGGTGCTATGGTTGTCCAAATGGGGGCTCATATGTGGGGTTATAGGGCTATTTTTGGGACTGCTATTGCTGTCCTATTGGACAGGTTTTTGGCTGAATTAAGTGTCCATTATGGACTGTTTATAGGGCTGGAATGGCTGCTGTTTTGGACTGATTTGGGGGGGCCATATGGGCTGCCATATATGGCTGATTTGTAGGGTTGAATGGTGGTTAAGTTGTGGCTGAAATATAAGTGTTAAGGGGCTGATTTCAGGCTGCTATTAGGCTGAAATGATGGCTAAGTGGCCGCCCATTGGGGTTGATTTTTTGGACAGGTTTGGGCTGCTCATAGGGACAGGTTTGGGGCCTGGATTTGGGGCTGGTTTCATGCTGAAAATCAGCAGCTCCCCCCTTGATTCATCCTCATTCACTCTCTCAATACCCCTCTCTATCACTCTCAACTCTCTCTCAATATGTCACTCTCTACTCTTCCCTCTATCACTCTCTAATCTTCCTCTAATCTCTCACTCTCTCTAACTCTATACACAAACACACACACTAATTCTTATTCCCTCTACCACTCTCTCAAAGCTCCACACACCCACACTCATATATATATATGTATATATTATATATATATATATATATAATATATATATATATATATATATATATATATATATATATATATATATATATATATATATATATATATATATATATGCACACACACACACACACACACATATATATATATATATATATATATATATATATATATATATATATATATATATATATATGCACACACACACACACACACACACACACACATATATATATATATATATATATATATATATATATATATATATATATATATATATATATATATATATATATATATATATATATATATGCACACACACACACACACACACACACACACATATATATATATATATATATATATATATATATATATATATATATATATATATATATATATATAAATATATATGTGTGTGTGTGTGTGTGTGTGTGTGCATATATATATATATATATATATATATATATATATATATATATATATATATATATATATATATATATATATATATGCACACACACACACACACACACACACACACACACACACACACACACACACACATATATATATATATATATATATATATATATATATATATATATATATACATATGCACACACATACCCCTATACATATGGATACACACACACACACATAAATATATACATACATACTACCAACACCACCACTACCACCACACACACACACACTACCAGCACCACCCCTACTACCACACACTAACACACTTCCCATATAAATATACACACATACACATACACATACACATACACATATGCATATACTCCTAAACGACCCAAAACCTTATACGAATACCCAATCCTTGCAATTCTACCCTATAGGGCCTAGACACGTGCCCCACACAAGAAATCTAACTCGCGCACGTGAACGGAAATGAGAAACGAGGCCCGAATGGCCAAATGGCCATTCTGGCGACTCCGGGTTGTCCGATTCGCGATACCGCGTGATACGGACACCAAACCTATCCGAATTCGACCCAAACTCTACCCACGAGTTCTAAATAATGATTAGAACCTATTCTAAGTACTAACTTGCCGATTCTAGTGTCGGTGCAAAAAGTCACCCGTGTGTTGGAACCCGAAAACCCCGAAAAGCCTATTTTTATGATTTCTCTCAAAACGACCCCACGTATCCAAATATGGACACATACCTAGCCTCATCTCACCCAAACTAACCTAATTAGGTCTAATTAGGTTAGGGGTAACACCCAAACATGTCAATTTAGGATTTTCTCCCAAAATTGGCACTAAACCTAGCCCGAAAGTCCCGAATTGAGTCCAATGGGTTCCAAACCTCATCTAATGGGTTGTCCCACGCCTCGGGCATCCTCTAATATACAAATAATACTAATTAGGAGTAATTACAAGAGTTAGAGTTAGGGTTTACCTCTTAGGAGTTGGAATCCCAAGAAAAGTCCCAAAATTGGTTCTTTTTGGGTCAAGAGCCAAATATATGCTTCCAACCCCTCCATGCTAGGTTCTATCTAGATAAAATCCACACATGAGAGATGAACAAGGGTTAGCACCAAGATTAGAGAGAGATCTAGAGAAATAGAAGAGAGTTGACTTACTTTGGGCTTAAAATCAAAGGGTTTTGGCTTGGTTTGGGAAGGAACCCTCAAAGGAGAAGAAGAAGAACAAGATGTGAAGAAAATGAAGTGGAGAGGGGGGTCTCTTGCTGCTGTCCAGATTTATGAGGTTTGGGGGCATTTGGCAAATGTCCAAAATGCCCTCCAAGGCCCCTTTGAGTTAATTTTGTCTTATGTGGAAGTTTGGGGCTAAAAGGGTCAAGTTTAAATAACCAAATGGACCAATTATGTCATGTAGGATTAGTCTAAATGCACTATACTAATTAGTGAAATTTATGGGCCATGTCTAGCTAAACTCTGGGTCCCAACTAGATTCTAAGTTACCCGGGTCACTAACACAAGTCGAAATGAGCCAAAACTCAAACCCGATCAAACTAAACCCGAAAATACAATATTAAAATATAAAAATTCCCAAAATATTAAAATATGAAAAATGACCAAAATTATAATACATCAATTTAAATATTATTAAAATAATATAAAATTTACCAATTAATCAAAATCCTAAATAATTTAAAAGTCACAAAATGACCAAAATATCCTTAGTCTAAAAAGTGGTAATTAGCTAATCTAGTCACATGGGTTAGGCCTCCATGGTCATGGTTAGTCTCTAGGCTAAGCAACTCTAAGGTTACACTAGCCAAAGAACAAAATCATAAAACACTAATTTAATTAAATTAAAATAATCAAAATTACCAATAAATCAATAAAATGATTTAAACCTATTATTAAATAATCAATTGTACAAAAGTTCAAAATTACCCGCATTTAGAAAAGTGGTGGTTACAGAACTGGACCCCTGATCTTTATTGTTAAGGCCAGCATAATAAGCCATGTCCTGTCACAATCTTGTACAGGATCAGGACAAGTCAAAGCTGGGCTAAACTTCATTCAATCAATCATGGCCAAGCAAGGAGTACGACTTGATACTTTAACTAACTAGGGTTATCACATGCCTAGTTACTAGCAAGATGCAACGAGATTATCCCAACAGCCACAAGCCCTGCAGACCATCCAGGTTATCCAGGTCGAATGTCCGTTTATGGAGGATGCAACATGTGACAGTGTGTTAGAAATGTGTCCTACTCGTCGGTAGGCTATAAGTCCACTTAGTGAGCCCAGATAACGGGATTGCCTGTAGCTGGAAAATCTCTTCATGACTAATGAATTATTCTAGTTTATTAGCCTTAGTCGATTTCAGTGGGTACCCCTGACCGTGGTACTCATGGATCCCCATTCTAGACATAATGCAAGACAGTGCCAGTTTATTTGTACAAACACAATCGTCCACGGTGTCCAGGTTATTCCTACTTGTCATATCAGGCTTGCTGTCGTAACAGCATGTCGAGATATATCATGTCAGTTTACTTGTCAAGAGTGCACCACAGCGGGCCACTATCGTGTTCTATTCTTACATTATCATGATGAGAGAAACTTGCATAAAATAACTAGTGACATATTCTTGAAGCCAAGGAAAAGATCTACAACTTTCATGTTTTGAGTTTTTCAAGATTCTAGCTACAAAACAACTTAAACATGCAAAAACAGCGAAATAGAGCAATTTCGGCGCATGGGAATTCTTGCACATCGGCGCGTGGGAATTCCTGCACATCGGCGCATGGAAATTCCTACACATCGGTGCGTGGGAATTCCTGCACCATCGGCGCGTGGGAATTCCTGCTCAATCGGCGCGTGGGAATTCTTGCACCATCGGCGCGTGGGAATTCCTGCACCATCGACGCGTAGGAATTCCTGCACATCGGTGCGTGAGAATTCCTGCACATCGGTGCATGGGAATTCCTGCGCATCGGCGCGTGGGAAACTCATGTTGCATCTTCAGTACATGCACGTAAGGAACCTACGCGCATGACACGCTCGAAGTTAAGGGATGCGTTGCCGGGACTTTATAGCGTATGGCCTCCTGGGCGCATGGGGGTCATCGTCCCCAATCAGCAAGTTCAGCCATAAAAGTTCCAAAAACTTGCCATGGCCATAACTTCCTCATCCGAAGTCGAAATCAAGCGAAAACAAAAGCCAAAACTGCATGAAATTGAATTCTCTACAACATAGAACCATTAGTTTTCGAAAATAACCAAGTTTTAGAGATCAAAACCAAGAAAACCGAAAAGTTTCAAACTTAGATCTACAAGAATCCATCCATCAAATCCAAAAATGCCAAGTTCTAAAGAGGCTTAAAATCAAGTAAGGAAGAGAATGGAACAATAAAACTTGAGATCCATCAAGAAGCAAGTTGTACTTGTCTAGGCTTGGTAGGTGGGAGGAGTAAATGAAGAAGATAAAGAAGTAAATGCAAAATAATGGAGGAGAGAGAAGAAGTTGACTTATATAGCAACCCCTCTCATTTTAACCCAAAATAAACCAAACCAAGCCAAGCCAAGTCAAGTCAAGTTGAACCAAGTTGAACCAATTAAGTCAAGATTTAAACCAAGGCTAAGCTAAGCAAGATAAGTCAAAATACGTGCCACCTGACAATTGTCAGAAATTCGTATACGTATCCTGAAAAATACGTATAATAGGAAAACTGGAGTGACAACTCTACCCTCCTTAAAAAAATTCCGTCCTCGGAATTTAATCAAGAGACTAGAGATGTCGGAACAAGCTATATTAATCACAAGCAAGTTATAACTTGGCAACCATTCAAGCAATCATTCATACAAGCAAGGAAGCTGAGGGTGGAGGGCATAAGAAGGACATTATACCTTACGAGTCAAACAGGTCGGAATATCGCGATCGGATATCATTCTCACGCTCCCACGTTGACTCACCCAAAGATTGATGATCCCAAGCAACACAGACTAAACTAATAGTCTTGTTCTTGAGTATCTTCTCTCTCTGGTCCAATATAGACACGAGCCTCTCCTCATACGAAAGGTTGGTACCTGTTAGGGTCATATACTAAAAGCATCACTTTTTTAGTAACCTTATTTCCTTAAATTTTGAATGAGAATCATATAGGCAAATGTTTGCATATTGTATTTGTTGCAAGTGTTAATACAAATGTCTGATATTCTATATTGTAGATAATATGGTGTGTGGTGTCACGCAGAAGATCATATTATCAGTTCCCTATGGAGTATATAAATAGTTCACAACCTTGATGGACTTGGACAATCTATTGGAAAGTTTGTAGTGTAATCGGGTATTAGTCTATCTTGACTATAGGTTTACACTAGTACACTTTGTGTGTATTGAACAGGACCACTTGAGGTTGTTCTCTTTGTACTGACTACATAAGAGAACAAACACCTCTGTTATTATGGATGCTTGTGCTCTTAACCTGGATATAATAACAGACATGTATATGCAGTGTGCATTATTTTGACTCATAAAAGAGTGAGATTCATTATGGATCGACAACCTCTATGAATTAGGTAATAATATTGTATATATGATGGGCTATTGATTATAAATAGAATCCATGTCCCGATACATCGGGTTGATGATGTCCCCTTAAGGAGCTCATAAGGATTGTCATGTAAACCTTGCAGGTGGATTATATCCGATATGACAAATAAAGTTGAGCGGTACTACTTAAGGATAAAAGATGTCAAATCAATATAGTAGTCATTAACTTAATTTGATCGACGGACATACGATATCTTAACATGGGGAGCCAAACGAGCATATAATAAAAGGAGCCCACAAACATAATTTAGGATTAGGAAGGTAGTACAACAATAGCTCATTAGTGGACCGAGCTATTGTTAATGGGCCTGGATTGTGTGTTCGGGATGAACACGGGATATCCAGATCCGTTAGGAGGCCTAACCCTAATTTCTCCTCATGGTCCCTGCCGTAGCCTATATATATCCTCTATTCTCTGGCCGCCATATTACCGATCAGAAATCTGAAACTTTTTCTAAATTTGTGATTCACGTAAGGAGAGAAAGAGAGGGCTGCCAAGGAGAAGAAAAGGTTTGGAGATCGTCGCCCACACGACGTCCAACTCGAGGAAGAAATACGTACAGAAGATCTTGGGATCGTCCGCTCGAGATTGCCAGGAATTACTTATCTCCTTTCCGCTGCAGGTATAATTCGTGAACCCTAGTTTTCGCCTATGAAGGGTTAGAACACGTATTAGATCTGTTTAACTTTCTATCGATCAATACGCACACCAAAGGAAGGGTCCTGGGAATCCCCAGTTCCATCAATTGGTATCAGAGCCATTTTGGATCTACGTATTAATTGATACATCCATGTTGTCTAATAAAATCTGTGCTGTGTAGTAGTCGATAGATGTAGATCTGTTCTAACTTAGTTTTACAGGCATCTTAGATCCAACTATTATGGTCCAATGCATGTTTTTGTGTTGTTTAAACCACGGACATGTCGTGGATGTTGTTGTTGCTGTGGATGTAATTAAAATCATGAGGGTTGATCGTACTTATTATTTTAATTTTGCAATCTAGATTATGTGTGAACTCCTTCGGGAGGCATAGGATTGATGTAATTTTAATTATTTTTGATCAATCGTGATGGCGGTGGTGGCTATTTCTGACGTCGGACGAGATGCTGGTTTTAAGCAGTCCAGATTTTGGATTCGGATAGTTGAGGACGGAGCAGCAAAGATGACCATAATAGTTGGATATTTTTTCTTATTTTTGTTATTTTGCTTTTTCTGATTATGCATGTTTATTATTGTGTGGTTGTTTTTTTGAAAAACCAAGCCTACATTAATAATGGACAACATGGACATAATATCAACTAGTAGAAAAACCTTTATTGTTAAATAACTAAGTGGGAGAGGATATTTATTTAGTTTAAATCCTATGGTCTCCATTACTGGTTTGTAGGTGATGTAATTATACTTGCGTGTTGGCTATAGTGCTTTCCTCCATATCGGATGAGTATAATTATGGATCACCAGTACAAACTTTCCTAGGGATAATTGTAGAAAGTTACCTAGTATGTGTTCACTTCTCCATCTGAAGGAACTCATTACAAGATAATGGACATAGTATTAAGTAATGCTATACACTTAGATACAAATAATGGTATCCTCCCCATCGGAGTCACTGCTATTATTTGTATGACCAGAGCAAGACCAGCATATTAATTTTATTTGTCATAAAGTTATGTTGACATGATAGTAAAATTAATAAAAAAACCTACTTGAACAAAGTTGAATTTGTATACGTCCACACTATCGTGGCATGCTAAATTCATGGTGTTCAAGGTGTTGGTGAATTTTTTATTATTGTTTTGAGGGAATCAATATTTAGTTAATTCAAAAAGTTTTTTTTGTCCTACATAATTTTATTTATATGATTCTCAGGATTTCAAAAATGGGTTCTTTCAGTCTACTTATGGTGATTCTTAAAGAAAACAAACTTACTTGACCTAATTATATTGACTGGAAACGTAATTTGGATATTGTTCTGACTGCTGATGAGTACAAATATGTACTTGTTGAGGAATGCCCACCTAAGCCTGATGCTAACTCTGATGAAGAGGTCAAAGAGGCTTATAAGAAGTGGAAAAAGGCAGATGAGATGGTGCGGAGTTACATTCTGGCATCTATGTTAAATGTACTGCAACATCAACATCAGGCCATGGCCACTGCTTATGACATGATGTATAACCTCAAGGAACTCTTCGGACATCAGAGTAGAGCAGCTAGACAGTTTTCTATGAAATGTTTGATGAATACAAAAATGGCTGAGGGTACACCAGTAAGGGATCATGTTCTCAAGATGATGGGTCATCTGAATAAGATGGAGATCCTTGGAGCTAAAATCGATGGAGAATCCCAGGTCGATATCATTCTCGGGACTTTGCCTAAAAGTTTTGAGAATTTCTGCCTTAATTACAACATAAACAAAAGGTTGTATAGTTTGGCAGAACTTGCAAAAGAGCTACAGGATGCTGAATCTCTCTTTAGGCAGAGTGGTCATGTTTTTTATTTTTGAAAAGGCTTCTACTTCTAAGCCAAAAGGCGGTAAGAAGAAGAATAACATTCAGAAACGGGCAAACTCAGCAAAAAAGGGCATGGGACCTCAAGGCGCGATAAAAAAGCCGAAAGACAAATGTTTCAAGTGCAAAGGGTCAGGACATTGGAAGACTGATTGTCCACTTCTCAAACAAGGAAACAAAGAAGGTATATCGCATTTACTAGTAGTTGAAACATGTTTAGCGGTGTTATCTACCGGCACCTGGTGTGTGGATACATGAGCCACTAATCATGTCTGCAATACATTGCAGGGGTTCCAGGAAACTAGACGGCTCAGTGATGGAGAGATATGCTTGTTCATGGGTGATGCTACAAAAGTATCGGTCGTTGCATTAGAAGATGTTACTTTATCTTTTGGTAGAAATAAGTCTTTGACATTGAGAGATTGTCTTTATGCACCTTCACTTAGAAGGAATTTAGTTTCTGTTTCTATGTTAGTTAAGGATGGATATTCAGTTTATTTTAATGACGATATTGTTATTAGAAAGAATAAACATTTTATCTGTTCTGGTGCATTGGTTGATAATTTGTATGTCATTAATCCTATTTTGCCCATAATGCAACTTATAGAAATGAATAATATGTCATCTAACTTAAATAAGAGAAAAGAACCTTCTTGTATGAACCAAACATATCTTTGACACTTGCGATTGGGGCATATTAACCTAAGAAGTAGTCAAAGACTAGTTGAAGATGGACCTTTGAGTTCATTGGAAGTGGAGGCACTACCAGTCTGTGAATCTTGCTTGGAAGGTAAAATGACCAAAAGACCTTTTACGGCAAAGGGGTATAGGGCCAAAGATGTGTTGGAATTGGTTCATTCTGATTTGTGTGGACCCATGACTATCCAAGCTAGAGGTGACTTTGAATATTTTGTCACATTTATTGATGATTATTCAAAGTATGGATACATTTATTTGATGCGCCGTAAGTCTGAGTGCTTTGAGAAATTCAAAAAGTACAAGGCTGAAACGGAGAAACGTCATGGAAAATATATCAAGTCATTACGATCAGATCGTGGTGGCAAGTACCTCTTTGGAGAGTTTAGGAATTATTTATCAGAGGCTGGAATTGTATCCCAATTGACTGCACCTGGAACGCCCCAACAGAATGGTGTAGCCGAAAGAAAGAATAGAACTCTTATGGAGATGGTTAGATCAATGATGAGTTATTCGGATTTGCCAGATTCGTTTTGGGGATATGCCTTAGAGACTACAGCTTATATTTTGAACTTGGTTCCTTCTAAGTCAGTACATCTTACTCCCACAGAGCTGTGGATTGGGCGAAAGCCTAGTCTGAAACATGTTTGCATTTGGGGTAGTCCAGCACATGTGCGGAAAAGGAAAGCAGATAAGTTGGAATCTCGTACAGAAGTACGCTTTTTTGTAGGCTATCCAAGAGGAACGAAAGGAGGTTTATTTTATTGTCCCATGGATCAGAAGGTCATTGTTAGCACCAATGCCCGATTCTTAGAGGAAGACTATGTGATGAACCATAAACCCACAAGTAGAGTTGTTCTAGAAGAACTGAGACGTGAGACACCAATTACTTCAGTACCAACAGTACAAAAGGATGAACTACAAATAACTGCACAACGTGTCACAAATATTACACCACAACCGATAGTGCCTCATCATAGTGGGAGGGTTGTGATACAACCTGATAGATATATGTTCTTAGGAGAGTCGTCAGACTTCGTCCCTGAGGAACAAGATTATGATCCCTGTACCTACAATGAAGCACTCCAAGATAAAGATGTAGAGTCTTCGCAAAAAGTAATAATATATAAAATAGAATCTATGGATTCTAATAAGGTCTGGGAGCTTGTAGAACCACCCGTTGGTATAAAAGCAATTGGATGCAAGTGGGTCTATAAGAGAAAAAGAGGATCAGACGATAAGGTTGAAAACTTTAAAGCTCGGCTTGTAGCAAAAGGTTTTACTCAAAGAAAGGGTATCGATTATGAGGAAACCTTTTCTCTTGTAGCCATGCTTAAGTCTATCCAGATTCTTTTATCTATTGCAGCTCATCTCGATTATGAGATTTGGCAAATGGATGTCAAGACAGCTTTCCTTAATGGAAGTCTTGAGGAAGACATCTATATGAAGCAACCAGACGGGTTCATTGAAAAGGGCCAGGAGCATCTTGTTTGTAAGCTCAAGAAGTCCATTTATGGACTTAAGCAAGCTTCCAGATCTTGGAACATATGTTTTGATCAGGTGATAAAATCATATAGATTTGATCAATGTCAGGATGATTCATGTGTATACAGAAAGTGTAACGGAAACATGGTGATGTTCCTAGTACTTTATGTGGATGACATCTTGCTCATTGGAAACAATGTGAAGGTGTTATCTGATGTAAGGGTATGGTTATCCAAACAGTTTGATATGAAGGACTTGGGAGAAGTAGGTCACATCCTTGGGATCAAAGTTCTACGAGATCGCAAAAAAAGGATGTTGGACTTATCCCAAGCTTCCTATATCAATACTGTACTAACTCATTTTAGTATGCAAAATTTTAAGAAAGGTTTCTTACCATTTAGACATGAAATTGCTCTATCAAATGAGCAGCGTCTGAGGACACCTAAAGAGATAAAGAACATGAAGGCAGTTCCTTATGCTTCAACAGTAGGAAGCTTAATGTATGCAATGCTATGTACGAGACCAGACATCTGCTTTGCCGTAGGCATGGTCAGCAAATATCAATCTTACCCAGGACAAGAGCACTGGACTGCCGTAAAGCATATTTTGAAGTACCTAAGAAGGACTAAAGAGTATATGCTAGTTTACCAGGCAGATAGTTTAGTTCCCTTGGGGTATACAGACTCAGATTTTTAGTCAGATAGGGATTCCAGGAAATCCACCTCAGGTTATGTGTTTACTTTGGGAGGTGGAGCCATTGTGTGGAGGAGTATCAAGCAAAAATGTATTACTGATTCCACCATGGAAGTCGAGTATGTGGCAGCCTCTAAGGCAGCCAAAGAAGCGGTTTGGCTCAGAAACTTTCTGTTGGACTTGGATGTGGTACCTAGTTTGCCTAAGTCTATTATACTTTATTGTGATAATAGTGGTGCAGTTGCAAACTCGAAGGAACCACGAGCCCATAAGACTGGCAAACACATTGAGCGCAAGTACCACCTGATACGAGATTTCGTAAAGAAAGAAAAAGTTGCTGTGATCAAGATAGCATCAGCCGACAACCTAGCTGATCCCTTTACAAAGAGCTTACCAGCTAAGGCTTTTGACAGTCATGTTGAGGGAATGAGAGTCAGATGTGTAGCAGCATGGCTTTAAGTATAAGTGGGAGATTTGTAACAATATACTGAAAAGCAATGCTTTGAGTATAAGTGGAAGATTGTTAGGGCTATATACTAAAAGCATCACTTTTTTAGTAACCTTATTTCCTTAAATTTTGAATGAGAATCATATGGGCAAATGTTTGCATATTGTATTTGTTGCAAGTGTTAATACAAATGTCTGATATTCTATATTGTAGATAATATGGTGTGTGGTGTCACACAGAAGATCATATTATCAGTTCCCTATGGAGTATATAAATAGTTCACAACCTAGATGGACTTGGACAATCTATTGGAAAGTTTGTAGGGTAATCTGGTATTAGTCTATCTTGACTATAGGTTTACACTAGTACACTTTGTGTGTATTGAACAGGACCACTTGAGTTTGTTTTCTTTGTACTGACTACATAAGAGAACAAACACCTCTGTTATTATAGATGCTTGTGCTCTTAACCCGGATATAATAACGGACATGTATATGCAGTATGTATTATTTTGACTCATAAAAGAGTGAGATTTATTATGGATCGACAACCTCTATGAATTGGGTAATAACATTGTATGTATGATGGGCTGTTGATTATAAATGGAATCCATGTCCCGATACATCGGGTTGATGATGTCCACTTAAGGAGCTCATAAGGATTGTCATGTAAACCCTGCAGGTAGATTATATCCGATATGACAAATAAAGTTGAGCAGTACAACTTAAGGATAAAAGATGTCGAATCAATATAGTTGTCAGTAACTTAATTTGATCAACGGACATACGATATCTTAACATGGGGAGCCAAACGAGCATATAATAAAAGGAGCCCACAAATATAATTTGGGATTAGGGAGGTAGTGTAACAATAGCTCATTAGTGGACCGAGCTATTGTTAATGGGCCTGGATTGTGTGTTCGGGCTGAACACGGGATATCCAGATCCGTTAGGAGGCCTAACCCTAATTTCTCCTCATGGTCCCTGCCGTAGTCTATATATATCCTCTATTCTCTGGCCGCCATATTACCGATCAGAAATCTGAAACTTTCTCTAAATTCTTGATTCACGTAAGGAGAGAAAGAGAGGGCTGCCAAGGAGAAAAAAAGGTTGGGAGATTGTCGCCCACACGACGTCCAACTCGAGGAAGGAATACGTGTAGAAGATCTTGGGGTCGTCCGCTCGAAATTGCCAGAAATTACTTGTCTCCTTTCCGCTGCAGGTATAATTCGTAAACCCTAGTTTTCGCCTATGAAGGGTTAGAACACATATTAGATCTGTTTAACTTTCTATCGACCAATACGTACACCAAAGGAAGGGTCCTGGGAATCCCAGTTCCATCAGTACCAACAACCAATTTCGAATGATCCAGGATATCGCTCGGGTCCGGAATATACCATCGTAATTGGGATACATGGAACACGTCATAAACCTCTCTTAGCGATGGCGGAAGAGCAAGACGATAGGACACATCACCTACTCGCTCCAGAATATCGAACGACCCTATATACCTAGGACTTAGCTTTTCCCGTATGCCAAAATGAATGACACCACGGTTAGGCGAAATCCTCAGGAATACGTGGTCGCCGACAGAAAACTCAAGAGGGCGCCGATGAGAATCGGCCCAATGACGCTGGCGATCTTGGAAAACTTGAAGATGATCTCTGACTCTTCTGACCACTTCAACGGTCTGAGCAATCATTTTCGGACCAAGCATCTGCCTCTCTCCAACATCGTCCCAGGCTAGCGGGGATCTGCACTTCCTGCCGTACATCGCCTCAAACGGGGCCATCTGGATACTAGCTTGGAAACTATTGTTGTACGAGAACTCCACCAGGTGTAGGTGATCTTCCCACGAACCACCGAAGTCGAGTGTACATGACCGCAACATATCTTCAAGAGTCTGGATCGTACGTTCCGACTGGCCATCTGTCTGCGGGTGATAAGCTGAGCTGAACTGGAGGTGAGTTCCCAAACTTTCTTGCAAGCTGCGCCAAAAGTACGACGTAAATCTTAAATCTCTGTCCGAGGTGATATTGACCGGTACTCCATGCATCCTGACTATCTGCCTGAGGTACATCTCTGCCAGCTGAGCCGTCGACTGACCAACTCTGAACGGGAGAAAGTGGGCCACCTTCGTGAGCCGGTCAACTATAACCTAAATAGCATCTCGACCAGCTGGAGATCTAGGTAATCCAGTCACGAAATCTATGGTTACATGCTCCCACTTTCATTCTAGAATTGGCAAGGACTGAAGAAGTCCAGCTGGCCTCTGATGTTCAGCTTTAACTTGTTGGCAAACCAAACACCGAGAGACAAACCGGGCTATCTTCCTCTTCATGCCGTTCCACCAAAATTGCTGCCGAATATCATGGTACATCTTCGTACCACCGAGATGAATCGAATACTGATAACTGTGAGCTTCCGCCATGACCTCCTGCCTGATATCTCCACTGGATATACAAAGACTCTTACCATGTCGAAGTGTACCGTCTTCATGAATGCATAACTCCGGTCTTCGTCATGCCTCACACTCTGTTCGGAGCCACTTAAGCTTGGAATCTATTGACTGTGCCATCCGGATCCTCTCAATTATAGTGGACTCAACTTGCATGCTGGCCATCAACGCCATACTGGAAGGGAAAACAACTTCTATACCCATCTTCTGAAGATCCGCTAACAACTCCGGCTGTGCTATTAGAAAATAAACTCCGGCTCTCCTACTCAATGCATCTGCAACAATGTTGGCCTTCCCTGGATGATACTGCAAGTTGACATCATAATCCACAAGAAGCTCCAGCCATCTCCTCTGACGCATGTTAAGATCCTTCTGGGTGAACACATACTTCAGACTCTTGTGGTCGGTGAAAATCTCCACCCTATCCCCATACAAGTAGTGCCTCCACAACTTAAGTGAAAACACTACCGCTGCCAGCTCTAAGTCATAGGTTGGGTAACGTGACGCATATGCTATTACCTTCCCATGCTACATCAAAAACATCCTAGACCTCTGCCTGAAGCATCGTAATATACTGAGAATCCTCCAGTTCCATCTGGAAGCGTGAGAATAGGTGCCGTCATCAAGCCTCGCTTCAACTTCTCAAAAGAATCCTGGCACTCTGCTGTCCAAACAAACTGCAGATCCTTGTGAGTCAACTGGGTCAATGGTGCTGAAATTCGAGCAAAGTTCGAAACAAATCGTCGGTAGTAACCGGCCAATCCAAGAAAAGTACGAACTTCTGTAACCGTGCTGGGCACTGGCCATGTCTCAATGGCCACAATCTTCTGGGGATCCACTTTCACTCCTCCCCTGGTGATGATATGACCGAAGTACGAAATGCGATCGAGCCAGAACTCGTATTTACTGAACTTGGCATACAACTGGTGCTCTCTGAGAATCTGTAGAACAACTCTGAGATGCTGCTCATGCTCCGCCTCACTTTTGCTATAGACCAGGATGTCGTCTAGGAACACAATCATGAACTGATCCAAATACGATATGAAGATACGATTCATGAGGTCCATGAATACAGTCGCCGCATTGGTTGCTCCAAATAGTATAACAAGGAACTCCCAATGCCCATACCGGGATCTGAATGCTGTCTTCGGGATGTCCTGTTCTCTGACTCTGATCTGATGATATCCTGACCGTAAGTCGATCTTCGAGAACACTACTGCCCCCTTGAGTTGATCAAACAAGTCATCTATCATAGGGAGAGGGTATCTGTTCTTGATTGTCACTGAGTTCAAGGTACGATAATCTACACATAATCTGGACGTACCATCCTTCTTTTTCACAAGAAGCATCGGGGCTCCCCAAGGTGATCCACTTGCATGAATGAATCTCTTGGTTCGAAGTTCTTCAATCATCATGTATAATATCTCTAATTCTGACGGCGCCATCCTGTAGACTCTCTCTGACATTGGGCTGTTTCGGGAATCAAGTCGATTGTAAACTTGATCTCCCGCTCTGAAGGCATCCCTGGAAGCTTTTCGGGGAAACATCTGGAAACTCCTCGACTATCCGAGGTAACTGCACTGCTGCTACTGCCATTCGCAATACTGGAGGAGAAGTTTCAACTTCGTCTCGGGAAAAGGAAAACTCTGGCTTGCCTGGAATGCTAAAAACAACCCTGCCGATATGGCAGTCTATCCTAGCATACTAATCCCTCAACCAATCTATCCCTAAGACCACATCATAATCGGCCATCGGAAACTCTATCAATCTAGCGGGGAACTCTCTACCGCTAACTACGATCCGACACGAGGAAAATACCCTATCTACTCCCACAAGTCCGCTACCAGTAAGTATATTGAGCCTTACTGATAATGACTCGGGATCCATTCCTATCCGTGTCGCGAATCGTACAGACATAAATGAATGCGAGGCACCAGAATCAAATAATACTGAAGCTGGAAAGGTGTTGACAAGAATAGTACCTGCCACCACCTCACCTGGTGTAATTCTTTCTTCTCCCATGGTCAAAGCCAGCACTTGACCATGTCCTCTGGGTGCGGGTCCCCTTTGCTGAAAACTCCTCTGTCTACTCTGGATCAGGGCTTGGGCTTGAGCATACTGCTGCGGTCTTTGCTGCTGGAATGCCTGGGCCTGCGTCGGCAATAGCCTCAGGAACGGGTACGGTTACTGTTGCTGGACTGGTACTGGTCCTCTAACTGAAGGACTAGATAAAGCTGATAATGAACTCCTCCTGTTCGGGCAGTTCCCAACCCTGTGGTCCGGGGCACCACAAGCCAAGCACAAACCCTGTGCTCTGCGACACTTTGACACCACATGCCCTGGCTTCCCACAGTGTGAACATCCCACTGCGGAAGAATGTTTCTGCTTCTGCTGTTGAGGGTGCGTCGGGTTTGAATGCTGAACCGACGTCACTGAGATCGCCCGCCTCGGAGCTCCAATGGTTAAAGCCCTGGCTGCCGGGGCTGGTGCTAAAGACTGATTCATCTGGCTGTGGGATCGCTTCCGACCTCCGGTCCTATCCATGATCCTCTGGGAGGTATACTCGTGCCTGCGAGCTACTCTCAATACTGCATCAAAAGTCTGATGCTCAAATTGCTCCACTGCCAATAGAATCTCCAAATGAAGCCTCTACTGGAACCGCTGGGCTCTATCGAACTCGGTTGCTACCAAGGTGGGGAGCAAACCGACTAAGTCTCGAAAACTCGGCCGTATATCCGTCGACCGTCCTGCCCATCTGCTTCAGATTGGTGAATCTCGTCTGTAGATCGTACCAAGCTACAACATCAAAATACTTGGTCTGAAATCTCTCTTTGAATACTGCCCAAGCAATGGGTGCCACTAATCCAACGGCCTGCGCCGCCCACCAGCTGCGGGCAAGATCCAACAACTGCAGGCGCACCACCGCCACCTTCTCATCTTCTGGAGTCCTGGCTGCTTCTAGAATCACCTCTATGTCCTGAATCTAAGCATCAGCAGTGATAGCATCTTTACTGCCGTCGAAGAAGGGAGGGTTCAAGCGCTTGAAGCTGTTAGCCGCACTGTTACCCTGATAACCTCCTCTGGTCAAAGCGTCTGCCACCGCCTGGTGCAAGGCATCTCCTCGACGATTCTGGGAAGCTAATAATAACCTGATGAGACCCACCAAAGTGCTATCATCGGGCTAAGTAGGCTGGACGGGCTGAACAGGTGGCTTTCCTCCAGTAGGCATGACTCTGGAGGCTACTCCTGAATGTTGGGCTTGATCTCCGGGTTGCTGCTGGTACACGAGAGGTGCTTCGCCTTGTTGATCGGCAGGTCCAGGAACAATACCGCTGAAGATGATATAGGGAACAATAAGGAAGGACCAGGACAGATCAACGATACAAGCATGTGATCAGGTCAAGAATTCAGGGATTCAGAGGATACGAGTAGAGATCAAGGGTGAGTACTGATTGAGACATCTATTTGGTAAACCCTCACATATCTTGATTTACGAGACCTGTATGGGCCACCACTTAAATCATGTAACACCCCAGAACCAGAATACTGAAGAGCGGGGGCGTACATAGCCAGCTACGTATATTGAAGTGCAACCCACCTCGCTATACGGTCACGGTTGTCTAGATATATGAGGGTTTAACTACAAGCCATCAGTCTCCTATGGGAGAGGTGGTGGTGTATGGTGGCATGAAGAAAAGAAGGAGGAAGGGGTCGGCCCAAAATGGAGGGGGAGCTGCTGTGGAAAAAAAGTGAGGGAGAGAAAAAGTAGAGAGAGAAAGAGAGTGATTTAATGAGAGAGATAGAGAAAGAGAAAGTAGAGAGAGAGAGAGTGTACGTAAGTGAGAGGGGGTGTGCTGGTGTGATAGGGGTGAGGTGGTAGAGTGTGGGAGTTAGAGAAAGATTTTGTGTGTGTATGTAGGTGTATATATAATTATATAAATAGAAAGAGAGAGATATATTTAGAGAGAGGGAAAGAGATATTTTAGAGAGAGAGAATAGAGGGAGGGGGTGGGTAGGCTGCTCGTACATGAGGGGGGGGAGGGGGGTTAAGTGATAATGGGAGAGAGAGTGTGATGTGAGGTGAGAGAGAGTAAGATATTATATATATATTATATTATATATGTATATATATATACATATATAAAAGAGAGAGAAATAGAGATATTTATACATAAAGAGAGATATTTTAAATAGGGGAAAAAGGGAAATTGTGTGGGGGTGTTTGGGTAGTCATGAAAGGACAACATGGAGCTTGGGTTCGGGTTCGGTCGAGCCGGGTCGGGTCAAATCAGACATGGTGCAATAATTGAATTTAAATATGTATTTATGATCATAGATAAATAAGTAACATGCGGGGACTCAAATAAATGGGACACAAGTATCATGGGTAGTAGGCTTCATGTGGGCCATGTCCATACTTTGGGTCGACTATGTTGGATCGATGTCGGATCCCGAAATTAAATTGAAAATTAAATCAGGTTTTACGGTAGATAATTAATTGGCCTAAATTGACCCAAAAGTTGTGCGATACAAAAGAGCACAAGGGAACGAGTTTAAGTGGGACACGATATATCAATATGAAGATAATCTCGTATACTACAAACTTCAAGAAGAAAGTTTCCAGAGACTGGCATTCCTGATGCTCTAGAAATCCAAGTCACGGTAGAGAGCATTTAATCAAATAATAATATCTATTGAAATTAATTAATTTAGAAAATTGAACAAATAAGCCCCAAATTAAGGGGGCTTACATTTATAATCTTAAGTTAAAAAGATTAGGTGGGAGTCCATATAGATGGGTAAGAGATACCTAAGAATGATAGATTTGACATTTTCATCATTAATTGTGATAGAATGATGTCATACATATGATTAAAAACATAATGGTTGAAATAGAGGAGTGCTTCTGGAATATTTTGTGATCATAAAATAACTCTAAATGTGAAAGAATTTTTTTTACAAGACTGTTATAAGAACGATTATACTTTTATGGATCAAAATATTTGACAATTAAAAAAATGTCCAAAAAGTTAGTGTATTAGTGTAGCCGAAATGAGAATGCTAATCAAGATGGATAAGTTGCAATACATTAAATGATATAATAAGAAATAATTGTATCCATAAGAAGTTAGATATAACACTAATTAAGGACAATATGAGAAAAAATTGACTTAGCTGATTTTGAATGAATATATTGTTAGGGTTATATACTAAAAGTATCACTTTTTTAGTAACATTATTTCCTTAAATTTTAAATAAGAATCATATGGGCAAATGTTTGCATATTGTATTTGTTGCAAGTGTTAATACAAATGTCTGATATTCTATATTGTAGATAATATGGTGTGTGGTGTCACACAGAAGATCATATTATCAGTTCCCTATGGAGTATATAAATAGTTCACAACCTAGATGGACTTGGACAATCTATTGGAAAGGTTATAGTGTAATCTGGTATTAGTCTATCTTGACTATATGTTTACACTAGTACACTTTGTGTGTATTGAACATGACCACTTGAGGTTGTTCTCTTTGTACTGACTACATAAGAGAACAAACACCTCCGTTATTATGGATGCTTGTGCTCTTAACTTGGATATAATAACGGACATGTATATGCAGTGTGCATTATTTTGACACATAAAAGAGTGAGATTCATTATGGATCAACAACCTCTATGAATTGGGTAATAACATTGTATGTATGATGGGCTGTTGATTATAAATGGAATCATGTCTCGATACATCGGGTTGATGATGTCCCCTTAAGGAGCTCATAAGGATTGTCAAATAAATCCTGCAGGTGGATTATATCCGATATGACAAATAAAGTTGAGCGGTACTACTTAAGAATAAAAGATGTCGAATCAATATAGTTGTCAGTAACTTAATTTGATCGACGGACATACGATATCTTAACATGAGGAGCCAAACGAGCATATAATAAAAGGAGCCCACAAACATAATTTGGGATTAGGGAGGTAGTACAACAATAGCTCATTAGTGGACCAAGCTATTGTTAATGGGCCTGGATTGTGTGTTCGGGCTGAACACGAGATATCCAGATCCATTAGGAGGCCTAACCCTAATTTCTCTTCATGGTCCCTGTCGTAGCCTATATATCCTCTATTCTCTGGCCTCCATATTACTAATCAGAAATCTGAAACTTTTTCTAAATTCGTGATTCACGTAAGGAGAGAAAGAGAGGGCTGCCATGGAGAAGAAAAGGTTGGGAGATCTTCGCCCACATGACGTCCAACTCGAGGAAGGAATACGTGCAGAAGATCTTGGGGTCGTCCGCTCGAGATTGCCAGGAATTACTTGTCTCCTTTCTGCCGCAGGTATAATTCGTGAACCCTAGTTTCCGCCCATGAAGGGTTAGAATACGTATTAGATTTGTTTAACTTTCTATCGATCAATACGCACACCAAAGGAAGGGTCCTGGGAATCTCCAGTTCCATCAATTGGTATCAGTGCCACTTTGGATCTACGTATTGATTGATACGTCCATGTTGTCCAATAAAACCTGCACTGTGCAATAGTCGGTAGATGTAGATCTGTTCTAACTCGGTTTTGCAGGCATCTTAGATCCAACTATTATGGTCCAATACATGTTTTTGATTGTGTTGTTTAAACTACGGACATGTCATGGATGTTGTTGTTGCTGTGGATGTAATTAAAATCACGAGGGTTGATCGTGCTTATTATTTTAATTTTGCAATCTAGATTATGTGTAAACTCCTTCGGGAGGCATATGATTGATGTAATTTTAATTTTTTTTGATCAATCGTCATGGCGGTGGTGGCTGTTTCTGACGTCGAACGAGATGCTGGTTTTAAGCAGTCCAAAGGCAGACAGATAATTTTTTTTGTGTGGTTGTTTTTTTTGAAAAACCAAGCCTACATTAATAATGGAAAACATGGATATAATATCAACTAGTAGAAAAACCCTTATTGTTAAATAACTAAGTGGGAGAGGATATTTATTTAGTTTAAATCCTATGGTCTCCATTACTGGTTTGTAGGTGATGTAATTATACTTACGTGTTGGCTATAGTACTTTCCTCCATATCGGAGGATCACCAGTATAAACGTCCTTAGGGATAATTGTGGAAAGTTACCTAGTATGTGTTCACTTCTCCATCTGAAGGAACTTATTACAAGGTAATGGACTTAGTATTAAGTAATGGTATACACTTAGATACAAATAATGGTATCCTCCCCATCGGAGTCACTGCTATTATTTGTATGACCAGAGTAAGACCAGCATATTAATTTTATTTGTCATAAAGTTATATTGACATGATAGTAAAATTAATAAGAAAAACCTACTTGAACAAAGTTGAATTTGTATACGTCCACACTATCATGGCATGTTAAATTCATGGTGTTCAAGATGTTGGTAAATTTTTTATTATTGTTTTGAGTGAATCAATATTTAGTTAATTTAAAAAGTTTTTTTTCCCTACATAATTTTATATATGTGATTCTCAGGATTTCAAAAATGGGTTCTTTTAGTCCACTTATGGTGATTCTTAAAGAAACCAAACTTACTCGACCTAATTATATTGATTGGAAACGTAATTTGGATATTGTTCTGACTGGTGAGGAGTACAAATATGTACTTGTTGAGGAATGCCCACCTAAGCCTGATGCTAACTCTGATGAAGAGGTCAAAGAGGCTTATAAGAAGTGGAAAAAGGCAGATGAGATGGCACGGTGTTACATTCTGGTATCTATGTCAAATGTACTGCAAAATCAGCATCAGGCTATGGCCACTGCTTATGACATGATGTATAACCTCAAGGAACTCTTCGGACATCAGAGTAGAGCAGCTAGGCAGTTTGCTATAAAATGTTTGATGAATACAAAAATGGCTGAGGGTACACCAGTAAGGGATCATGTTCTTAAGATGATGGGTCATCTGAAAGAGATAGAGATCCTTGGAGCTGAAATCAATGGGGAATCCCAGGTCGATATCATTCTCGGGACTCTGCCTAAAAGTTTTGACAATTTCTGCCTAAATTACAACATGAATAAAAGGTTGTATAGTTTGACAGAACTTGCAAAAGAGCTACAGGATGCTGAATCTCTCTTTAGGCAGAGTGGTCATGTTTTTGTTTCTGAAAAGGCTTCTACTTCTAAGCCAAAAGGCGGTAAGAAGAAGAATAACATTCAGAAACAGGCAAACTCAGCAAAGAAGGGCATGAGACCTCAAGGCGCGGTAAAAAAGCCGAAAGGCAAATGTTTCAAGTGCAAAGGGTCAGGACATTGGAAGACTGATTGTCCACTTCTCAAACAAGGGAACAAAGAAGGTATATCTCATTTACTAGTAGTTGAAACATGTTTAGCGGTGTCATCTACCGGCACCTGGTGTGTAGATACATGAGCCACTAATCATGTCTGCAATACATTGTAGGGGTTCCAGGAAACCAGGCGGCTCAGTGATAGAGAGATATGCTTGTTCATGGGTAATGCTACAAAAGTATCTGTCATTGCATTAGGAGATGTTACTTTATCTTTTGGTAGAAATAAGTCTTTGACATTGAGAGATTGTCTTTATGCACCTTCACTTAGAAGGAATTTAGTTTCTGTTTCTATGTTAGTTAAGGATGGATATTCAGTTTATTTTAATGACAATATTGTTATTAGAAAGAATAAACATTTTATCTGTTCTGGTATATTGGTTGATAATTTGTATGTCATTAATCCTATTTCGTCCACAATACAACTTATGGAAATAAATAATATGTCATCTAACTTAAATAAGAGAAAAAAACCTTCTTGTATGAACCAAACATATCTTTGGCACTTGCGATTGGGGCATATTAACCTAAGAAGGATTCAAAGACTGGTTGAAGATGGACCTTTGAGTTCATTGGAAGTGGAGGCACTACCAGTCTGTGAATCTTGCTTGGAAGGTAAAATCACCAAAAGGCCTTTTACGGCAAAGGGGTATAGGGCCAAAGATGTGTTGAAATTGGTTCATTTTGATTTTTGTGGACCCATGACTATCCAAGCTAGAGGTGGCTTTGAATATTTTGTCACATTTATTGACGATTATTCAAGTTATGGATATATTTATTTGATGCGCCGTAAGTTTGAGTGCTTTGAGAAATTCAAAGAGTACAAGGTTGAAACGGAGAAACGTCATGGAAAATGTATCAAGTCATTACGATCAGATCATGGTGGCGAGTACCTCTTTGGAGAGTTTAGGGATTATTTATCAGAGGCTGGGATTGCATCCCAATTGACTGCACCTGGAACGCCCCAGCAGAATGGTGTAGTCGAAAGAAGGAATAGAACTCTTATAGAGATGGTTAGATCAATGATGAGTTATTCGGATTTGTCAGATTCATTTTGGGGATATGCCTTAGAGACTGCAACTTATATTTTGAACTTGGTTCCTTCTAAGTCAGCACCTCTTACTCCCACAGAGCTGTGGATTGGGCGTAAGCCTAGTCTGAAACATGTTCGAATTTGGGGTAGTCCAGCACATGTGCTGAATGGGAAAGCAGATAAGTTGGAATCTCGTACAGAAGTACGCTTGTTTGTAGGCTATCCAAGAGGAACGAAATGAGGTTTATTTTATAGTCCTAAGGATCAGAAGGTCATTGTTAGCACCAATACCCGATTCTTAGAGGAAGACTATGTGATGAACCATAAACCCACAAGTAGAGTTGTTCTAGAAGAACTGAGACGTGAGACACCAAGTACTTCAGTACCAACAGTACAAGAGGACGAACCATAAATAACTGCACAACGTGTCACAAATGTTACACCACAACCGATAGTGCATCGTCGTAGTGGGAGGGTTGTGATACAACCTGATAGATATATGTTCTTGGGAGATTCGTCAGACTTCGTCCCTGAGGAACAAGATTATGATCCCTGTACCTACAATAAAGCACTCCAAGATAAAGATGCAGAGTCTTGGCAAAAAGCAATAATATCTGAAATAGAATCTATGGATTCTAATAAGGTCTGAGAGCTTGTAGAACCACCCGTTGGTGTAAAAGCCATTGGATGCAAGTGGGTCTATAAGAGAAAAAGAGGATCAGAGGGTAAGGTTGAAACCTTTAAAGCTTGGTTGTAGCAAAAGGTTTTACTCAAAGAGAGGGTATCGATTATGAGGAAACCTTTTCTCCTGTAGCCATGCTTAAGTCTATCTGGATTCTTTTATCTATTGCAGCTCATCTCGATTATGAGATTTGGCAAATGGATGTCAAGACAGCTTTCCTTAATAGAAGTCTTGAGGAAGACATCTATATGAAGCAACCAGACGGGTTCATTGAAAAGGGCCAGGAGCATCTTGTTTGAAAGCTCAAGAAGTCCATTTATGGACTTAAGCAAGCTTCCAGATCTTGGAACATATATTTTGATCAGGTGATAAAATCCTATAGATTTGATCAATGTCAGGATGAATCATGTGTATACAGAAAGTGTAATGGAAACGTGGTGGTGTTCCTAGTACTTTATGTGGATGACATCTTGCTCATTGGAAACAATGTGAAGGTGTTATCTGATGTAAGGGTATGGTTATCCAAACAGTTTGATATGAAGGACTTGGGAGAAGTAGGTCACATCCTTGGGATCAAAGTTCTACGAGATCGCAAGAAAAGGATATTGGGCTTATCTCAAGCTTCCTATATCGATACTGTACTAACTCGTTTTAGTATGCAAAATTCTAAGAAAGGTTTCTTACCATTTAGACATGGAATTGCTCTATCAAAGAAGCAGTGTCCGAGGACACCTAAAAAGATAGAGAACATGACGGCAGTTCCTTATGCTTCAGCAGTAGGAAGCTTAATGTATGCAATGCTATGTACGAGACCATACATCTGCTTTGCCGTAGGCATGGTCAGCAGATATCAGTCTAACCCAGGACAAGAGCACTAGACTGCTGTAAAGCATATTTTGAAGTACCTAAAAAGGACTAAAGAGTATATGCTAGTTTACTAGGCAGATAGTTTAGTTCCCTTGGGGTATACAGACTCAGATTTTCAGTCAGATAGGGATTCCAGGAAATCTACCTCAGGTTATGTGTTTACTTTGGGAGGTAGAGCCATTATGTGGAGGAGTATCAAGCAAAAATGTATTGCTGATTCCACCATGGAAGCCGAGTATGTGGCAGCCTCTGAGGCAGCCAAAGAAGCGGTTTGGCTCAGAAACTTTCTGTTGGACTTGGATGTGGTACCTAGTTTGCCTAAGTCTATTACACTTTATTGTGATAATAGTGGTGCAGTTGCAAACTCGAAGGAACCACGAGCCCATAAGACTAGCAAACACATTGAGCGCAAGTACCACCTGATACGAGATTTCATAAAGAAAGGAAAAGTTGCTGTGATCAAGATAGCATCAGCCGACAACCTAGCTGATCGCTTTACAAAGAGCTTACCAGCTAAGACTTTTGATAGTCATGTTGAGGGAATGGGAGTCAGATGTGTAGCAGCATGGCTTTAAGCATAAGTGGAAGATTTGTAACAGTATACTGAAAAGGAATGCTTTGAGTATAAGTGGGAGATTGTTAGGGTTATATACTAAAAGCATCACTTTTTTAGTAACCTTATTTTCTTAAATTTTGAATGAGAATCATATGGGCAAATATTTGTGTATTGTATTTGTTGCAAGTGTTAATGCAAATGTCTGATATTCTATATTGTAGATAATATGGTGTGTGGTGTCACACAGAAGATCATATTATCAGTTTCCTATGGAGTATATAAATAGTTCACAACCTAGATGGACTTGGAAAATCTATTGGAAAGGTTATAGTATAATCTGGTATTAGTCTATCTTGACTATAGGTTTACACTAGTACACTTTGTGTGTATTGAACAGTACCACTTGAGGTTGTTCTCTTTGTACTGACTACATAAGAGAACAAATACCTCTGTTATTATGGATGCTTGTGCTCTTAACCCGGATATAATAACGGACATGTATATGCAGTGTGTATTATTTTGACTCATAAAAGAGTAAGATTCATTATGGATCAACAACCTCTATGAATTGGGTAATAACATTGTATGTATGATGGGCTGTTGATTATAAATAGAATCCATGTCCCGATACATCGGGTTGATAATGTCCCCTTAAGGATCTCATAAGGATTGTCATGTAAACCCTGCAGGTGGATTATATTCGACATGACAAATAAAGTTGAGCGGTACTACTTAAGGATAAAAGATATCGAATCAATATAGTTGTCAGTAACTTAATTTGATCGACGGACATACGATATCTTAACATGGGGAGCCAAACGAGCATATAATAAAAGGAGCCTACAAACATAATTTGGGATTAGGAAGGTAGTGCAACAATAGCTCATTAGTGGACCGAGCTATTGTTAATGGGCTTGGATTATGTGTTCGGGCTGAACACGGGATATCCAGATCCGTTAGGAGGCCTAACCCTAATTTCTTCTCATGGTCCCCGCCGTAGCCTATATATATCCTCTATTCTCTGGCCGCCATATTACTGATCAGAAATCTGAAACTTTCTTTAAATTCGTGATTCACGTAAGGAGAGAAAGAGAGGGCTGCCAAGGAGAAGAAAAGGTTGGGAGATCTTCACCCACACGAAGTCCAACTCGAGGAAGGAATACGTGCAGAAGATCTTGGGGTCGTCCGCTTGAGATTGTCAGGAATTACTTGTCTCCTTTCCGCCGCAGGTATAATTCGTGAACCCTAGTTTCTGCCTATGAAGGGTTAGAATATGTATTAGATCTGTTTGACTTTCTATCGATCAATACGCACACCAAAGAAAGGGTCTTGGAAATCCCCAGTTCCATCATATATAACACAGACTAATAGATGTTTTCGTAAGAAAAAATGATAATATAATAGTTAATGGATCTTCTAAGACTAGAGGTAGATCTAGACGAACATAGTTTAAAGTGTTAAATATAATAATTTTGTAGCATTATATGAACATGACCCTCAACAAAGCCAAATGGAAGAACATGAATCTATAACAATAACTCAAAAACACTACCAAAATAAGGGGTTTAGCGACTTCGAAATACGTCGCAAATCTCATGAAAAATATTGTTAAATATTTAGCGACGTAATCAACAACGCGGGCAAAAAGTCATATATAGAGAAATTTGTCATTGTACGTTGCTATATCCAATTAATATGTTTTTTTTGTCGCTTTGGCCTATTACTCGCCAACTTGTTTTCTTAACTATCCATAGATTATGTGAGTGTTAATCTTCCCTTATTAAAATATTGCATGATGAACACAAGACTTGATCAATTATGTTATCATCCCTATTTGTATATGGTTTTTACATACGAGAATGTTTTTGTAGACTCCAAGTGGGTAACCATAATTGAAGACATGTAGATAAAATAAACTTGGTAAAAGTATACCAGCGCCAATATTGGTTGCAATTAATTTGGAATAAAGTGATGTGGTAATGTTTAGTTAGAATTTAGTACCCTATACTAGAAATTAATTCCCGTTGATTCATGATATGAAGAACAAAATTAAATGCAGAAGCGTACCTAAATCTATTGATTGATTTGATGGATCTTGAAGCAGACGTCTCTTTATGGGGTTCAATCTTCCAACTTGCTACGACCCTTACAACAAAGAGGAATCCAGATACTTTGTCCCTCTCTTTATGTTGATGGGGATACAGAAGAGAATAAGACAAAATCTTCTCTTTGGTGGCCTTATGAGTTGGGGACCATAACCCTAATAAATGCATATATATTTATATGTTTTGATATTTCTAATTTGGCCCCTCATTAAATTATATTTATCTCCAGTATCTACACATTATTTTCATGACAATTATACCCTTAGGTCAATATTTCAAATAGACCACTTTAATTTGGCTTAATTATTTAGATAGCCCAACACAATTAATTTTACATGTGTGACTCCTATTATTGAATAATTCCAACAATTTTCCATTGAGCCATATATGTAACCTTATAATTGTGTTAACCTTAGTGAGCTCATAAATTGCTATCTTAATCCTTCGGGTATATCCGGACAATCTCGTTCATTAACCATATCAATATAGGATCAAAGCGACCTTCATCACATTTAGCATAACTAAACCATCAATGGTCACATATACCAATTTAACTAAACGACATATATCAATCATGGATGCGTAGCATAAAAATTACACGTAATGTGATCAACACATGTCTATTTTCAACTGGTCCTTCTTAACTTTAGTGAGATCAATACTTCAACATAATGAAAACAAAATGAACTGAATTTTTCATATATTTGATTAGATAAATATCCAAAATACTTTAATACATAAATGTGTCCAAAGCCAATTAGCACCCAAATACATAAAATACAAATCTCCACTATATTGCCATATTCTTAATTAAGATAACACCCATATGAGCAATATGCTCATAAAAGACCTTGGGTGATAATACTTTTGTGAGATGATCCGCTAACATGGAGTTTGTCCTAATGTGCTATATGGACACTTTAACCATTCTAAATTCTTTCCTTTACAACTAGAAACTTTATGTCAATATGCTTTAACTTATATAATTTCTTGTTGTTATTGGAATATAGTACTGCTGATTTATTGTCACAACGTAATTTGGGTGGTCTTTTAACACCCTCATGTAGGCGTAGCCTTGTGACAAAATTTGCAACTATATTTCCTGAATGGATGCCTCATGGTATGCTATAAACCTTGCTACCATGGTGGAAGTAATTATGAGTGTCTTTTTGACACTCATCCAAAATATATCCACTAGTAAATAAGTAATAACCTGATGTGGATCTCTTGCTGTGTTGGCATTCAGCAAAATTGGAGTCGAAATACCTTATGATCTCCAAAATTATCCGATCTCCTATAAATAGCATATAATTTCTTGTTCTCTATTAATAACTTAAGTCGTTTGGCTGCTACCTAATGATCCGTCCCATATTTGCTTAAATATCTGCCTATCATTCCAACTATGTACCCAATATCTGAATGCGTACATATTTGAGCATACATTAGATTTCCTATAACTGATCATGAACGAAAAATCTATTGCATTTCCTTAATTTTAAGGCTATTCTTATGGTATTTGGTTTATACCAAATTTGTCTCCTTTAACGAGAGGGGTATCACCTTATTTGCATTCATGCATGCCAAATCTTTTAAGCACTTTATTGATACATTCTTTTGTGATAATCCAAGAATACCTCGATAACGATCTCGGTGTATCTGATTCCTAATACAAAAGAGACGTCACCAATATATTTCTTCTGAAAGTTATTTGGTAGAAATATTTAGTGTCGTGCAACATACCTATACCATATTTCGCAAGCAGTATGTTATCAACATACATAACCAAGAATTATGTTTACTTCCACTGAACTTGTGATACACACAATCCTTAATAGTGTTTACCTCAAAAACCAAACGAGATAATCACTCTTTAAAATTTGAAGTACCTTTGACGAGAAGCCTGCTTGAGTCTATAAGTAGATTTTGTCAGTTTGTAAACCATATTCTTTGGATCTTCTGATACAAAATTTTTCGGTTGCACCATATAACTAATTTCGTCAATGTTACCATTGAAAAATACCGTTTTGACATCCATATGATGTACCTCAAGATCAAAATGTGCAATAAGTGTTAGGATTGTTTTAAAATTGTCTTGCCAAGAAATCGGAGAGAAAATCACTTTAAAATCAATCCTTAACTTTTGGGTAAAGCCACTAGCTGTAATACGTACTTTGTACCTCTCTACATTATCCTTCGAATCCTTCTTGGTTTTAAATATCCATTTGCAACCAATGGACTTCGCACCTTTTGGTAATGGGACAAGTTTTTAAACTTTATTGTTTTGCATAGACTTATACTCCTTATTATTGTATAAATCTACTTTGAGAATTAAAACTTTCCATGACTGATGGAAGTTGATTGGATCATCTTCCAATATTCTACATTCTTCCTTCTGTTCCTGGATAAATATAAAAGAATCATCCAAAATTATATTTCTCCTTTCTCTGGTGGACCATCTTAACATTAGTGGTTCTTGAGGTTGTTGAGTTTGTTCCTCAGGAATTATTACCTTATCTTGAATGTGGGTGCCGCTACGTTGTCTTGTTAAAGTATCTCAACAACGACTTGTAGAGATAATTCGACATTGTCTTGTTGAGGCTCCGAATTTACTTCTTGATCAATGACAGGAACAGGTTCCTGCACATCATCAAAAAGTGATAGTAGAAATCACAATCAATTCCTTCTAAAAAAATAATGGCCTTGACATTATTTCTCTCCCAAACTCAACATTCTCAAAAAATATGACACTTCTCGTCTCAAAAAAATTTCTTTGTGTTGGACCGTATAATTATTAACCCCTCGATCTGTCATCTAGCCAATAAAGCAGCTGCTTATAATTTAACTTTGGTCTATCTTCCATTACACATATAAAGTCAATGGAATTCAAGTCCTATCAGACACAAGTCGTTCAACTCTATTCCTAGAGATGTGACCTAATTGCTTATGTCATAATGTAACTCCCAAACCAATTTTGAGAATTTTAAAGAATTTTCTATATTTTATATTAAAAGCAAAGTACTTTCTTATATAAATTAATATTTTTTGTTTCAAATTGTATATACAAGGAACGGATTAGTTTACTAAATAATTTGATTATTATTATTTAAAATGAGTAGTTTTTATTACTGTTATCAATTTTTTTCCTTAGTAGAATTTTTGGTCAAACAGAAGGACTAATGGATGATTAGTAAGTATTTTAGTGATTAATTAATTTTTCATAAGTATTGGTTGTGGGTCATTTTTCCTGAGGAAGGAATTTATTAATTATTGGCATATTAGTGTTAATTGGCTAAGATTTAGTTGGTCTTTAATTAACTAATTAGTTTGTTATTTGTAATTAGTTACCAGTTGTAACCAGTTACCAGTCTGTTATAATCTGTTAGAGAATTAGTTATAGTCCAGCCCTATATACACCTAGATCTATATTAAAATACAGCTATGCCACTCAGATCGAATTTGGAGAGTACACAGAATATTTTATTATAAATAGCTGACACACAGTCCAAGGCCCACAGTACACTGATACCACATCATCACTGTTCTACTATTCACCGGCCGTTCTTAGGCCATGCGCCGCTGCGGCGAGTTCATCGGCCACCACCACTCCACCCCAGAGTTCTCCACATCACCGGATTTGCCCTGACTTGCTGTTCCGACGATGCACCACCACAACATTTTCTTGTTCAGATTGGATACTACTCTGTTGAGCCCGACCGTTTACCAGCACTCCGTCCACCGCAGGCCGTCGTGGACTTCGCGAGAGTCTCCTCACCACCGAGCAAGGAGTCCACCGCCTCGACTTTACCAGGAAGACGAGCTCCGCCACCATGAGTCGTATTCACTCCCAGAGTTCATTGATGTCACCTCGAAGGACGAACGACTCCTCGTGTGACGTGCGCCCTCGATTCGAGTGCTGGCCCTTCGAGACTTGGGAAAACGTCTCTTCGAAACTCGTGAAGCCACCTCGAAGACTGAGCCATCGTCTTCCTCAGAGCCGGATCTCGTCGTCAGTACCCAGATCTACTCGACGCCGTTGGAGGTCGCCAAGCCACACCGTAGTTCATCGTCTAGCCATCGGATCTGCACCATCTCTCGTGGATCGACATCCCCACTACGGCCGGTAAGCTTCCGTCCCGATCTACTCGATCCCTCTTCATCTTCATGTTCTTCTCCTTCTTCTTGGTTAGGGTTTGTGAGTGTGTGGAGTTGTATGCTAGGGTTAGGGTTCGTATTTCGAAGGCTTGAGGAAGATGAAAAAATAATTAGGGTTAGGGTCTTCTCCATTTTTGGGGGCGCTGAGAATATAGTGAAGAGAGAGATTGAGGAAGATACCTTACATTAGAGTTAGGGTTTGCTTGTGTGTGAGGTTGGGGAGTGGTCGAGCATTTAAAGGAGAAGAGGATTGGGAAGATAAAATATTAGGGTTAGGGTTTAGGACATTTGCATTGAGGAAGAAGAGGTGTCGGCTGTGAAAAATTAGAATGGAGTAAGGAATGAGAATAAAGAGAGAGTGAGGAGAGTTTTGTTCTTAAGAGTTAGGGTTTAGTTTTACTGGGCCGGGTCGGGACTGCTATTAGTGTGGGCTTGGTGTATTATAGAATAATTTGGTAGATGAACAAGTATTTGTTAGAGTTTGGGTTGTTGGATTTAGGCCAGGACTGTTGCTGGGTTTGTGCTTCAAAGCATTTATAATATGGGTATGTATATTTTAGAGCAACTAGCTTTAGCCCATGGGCTCATTGACTAAACTGTTGTGTGGAACTAGGCCCAATAGTCTGGAATAGAGTTGGGCCTCGAAGACTGGACTGTTGGGCTATGCTAAGTATAGATGTGGGTTTGGTTATGAACATATTTCTCTTAACTAACAGTAGCAGAGGTGGATCGGGCTTAGAGCCAATCCAGCCTTAGTTTGAATGAGTTTTCCTTTAGTATTTTAGTAGTTGGGCTGAGCTAATACACTACTAAAATCTGCTCAATTGGCGACATATATTTAGTGACGTTCGATTAACGTAGCTAAATTGTGTACATTAGCGATGTTTTGTTTAAACGTCGCTAATAGTTGCCACTAGCGATGACATAAGCGACGTAACAACGACGTGTATTAATCACATGATCTAGTCGTCGCGAAACGTCGCTCTGATGTCGCAAATAGAGACTATTAGCGACGGTAGTGATAGCGTCGCTAAATTCTAATTATATCCCTCCAACGATTCATTTCTCTCCATTTTACTCTCTTACTCTCTCGCCTCCCCCCTCCGGTTCTCTCACTCTCTTCGGCGCTCTCACTTTCTCCGGCGACTCTCACTCTCTCCAGCGGCTCTCCTCCCTCTCCGGTACATAACTCTCCCCCTCCCTCTCTCTCTTCGACTGTTTTGATTGTTGGTGGTTGGGGGGGTGCGGGTGGCTCGGGGGGAGGTACAGGGGGGATGAGGGTGGTTGGGGGGTGAGTGGGGGGTGGCTAGGGGGGTAGGGCAGGGGGACAAGGGCAGCTGGGGGAGGGGAGCTAGGGTTCGGGTTCGGGTTCATTTCCTCCTATTTTACTCTCTCACTCTCTCTCTCCCCCTCCGGCGCTCCCACTCTCTCCGGCGACTCTCACTCTCTCCGGCGACTCTCCTCCCTCTCCGGTACGTGGTACTCTTCCCCTCCCTCCCTCTCTTTCTCTCTCTCTCTCTCCGGCTGTTTTGGTTGTTGGTGGTTGGGGGCGGGTGCGCGTGGCTTAGGGGGAGGGCATGGGGGGATGCGGGTGGTTCAGGGGTGAGTGGGGGGTGGCTGGGGGGTGGGGCAGGGGGACGAGGGCAGCTGGGGGAGGGGAGCTAGGGGTAGGGTTCGTATTAGGGGTGGGTATGTGTGGGCGGCTGGGGGAGGGGGACAGGAGGGGTGGGGGCGGCTGGGGGAGGGGAGCAGGGGGGAGGGGAGGGTTAGGGTTCGGGTTAGGGGTGGTGTGGGGGGGGGGGGGCTTGGTCAGGGGCACCGATAGTGCCAAAAAATCTGATAATTTAGTAATAATTATTTATTTTTCGACACCGAAAAATGTGATACTCCGATTCGAACATACCGATAGTGCCGATATTTGTGACAAGTAGTTTTGTTGGTTGTTTAATTGGTAACATGGTGATCGGGACATATAGTCCCTGCAGCCATTCGATTGGCGACAGAAACTATGGTACGACATGGTGATAGTCCCTGCATCCATTCGACTGGCGAGGCAGAAACTATGTAGCCGTAGATAAAGTTGACTGTCCTCCGACCCTCATCCCTCAGCAATGATGATATGACAACCTATCACTATATCTTATATAGTAGTAGATGATGTCTTAGTATTATATTATGTGAGTTCATCTTGATTCTGTTACATTCTTTAGATACTAGATACGATAAGAACATATACTACACCATATGTACAGAACATAGATGATTCACACTAATGTATGATAGAATGAATTTTGGGTTGTGTTCTGAGCCATCCGTTCTCACACTTGGTAAAAAATCAAATTTTTTGTACTTTATCTGCTTTCGAAAATGTACTTAAATTACATGATGGTTCCTTTAGTTAGCTTGCTTATGTTACAATTATATTATTTGTGAATATCGATCTTACCAGATGGCCCCCATGACCCGAGGAGCGGCACGTCGTTTGAGGGAAATAGTGAATGCTGAGGTGGCTCCTCCTACTATTAAGGAGGAAGTGGCATCGGTAGCTAGTGAGACCGGGAGTTCTATTTATCCAGCACCGGTAGCTAGTGAGACCGGGAGTTCTATTCATGCAGCACTTGAAAGGGACTACATCTCTCCTGCCGCCATCGATTCCATTTATTCGAGGTGGTTGCGTGATCGTATCACTGAGCGTTTGCGTGAGCTGCATGGTTCTCATTAGCTATTAGTACTTATTTGTATTGTACTATTTGTATTGGGTTGTTTTTGTATTCGACTATTTGTATTGGACTACATATATGAATTAGTACTGTGTCAATCTCTGGATTGTATTGGACTACGACATGGTGATCAGAATATAGTCCCTGCAGCCATTCGACTGGCAAAACAAAAACTATGTAGCCGTAGATGAAGTTGACTGTTCTTCGACCCTCATCCGTCGGCAATTGTGATACGGCAACCTATCACTATATCTTATATAGTAGTAGATGATGTCTTAGTATTACATTATGTGAGTTTATCTTGATTCTGTTACATTCTTCAGATACTAGATACGATAAAAACATATACTACGTACACCATATGTACAGAACATAATGATCCACATTAATGTATGCTAGAATGAATTTTGGGTTGTGTTCTGAGCCATCCATTCTCACACTTAAATAGATATGAATTAGTACTGTGAGAGCGCCGGAGAGAGTGATAGCGCCGGAGGGAGGGAGGAGAGAGAGAGTGAGAGAGTAAAATGGGGAAAAATGAATTGGTGGGGGAATATAATTAGAATTTAGCGACGTTCATACTAACGTCGCTAAATTAGTCGCTATTAGCGACGTCATAGCGACGTTTCGCGACGACTAGCTCATGTAACTATGTAGCCGTAGATGAAGTTGACTGTCCTCCGACCCTCATCCCTCGGCAATGATGATACGACAATCTATCACTATATCTTATATAGTAGTAGATGATATTTTAGTATTATATTATGTGAGTTCATCTTGATTCTGGTACATTCTTCAGATACTAGATACTAGATTCGATAAGAACGTATACTGCACCATATGTACAGAACATAGATGATTCACACTAATGTATGCTAGAATGAATTTTGGGTTGTGTTCTGATCCGTCGGTTCTCACACTTAAAACACATATGAATTAGTACTGTGTGTCAATCTTTGTTTTTGTATTTTCGGTGAACCCAGGGATTGGATTCTGTATTTTGTATTTTGGATTCTATATTTTGGCTCCAGCTCCAGCTCCATTTGCATAAATCTACGGTTCAACATGGTGATCAGGACATAGTCCCTGCAGCCATTCGACTGGCGAGGCAGAAACTATGTAGCCGTAGATAAAGTTGACTGTCCTTCGACCCTCATCCCTCGACAATGATGATACGACAACCTATCACTATATCTTATATAGTAGTAGATGATGTTTTAGTATTACATTATGTGAGTTCATCTTGATTCTGTTATATTCTTCAAATACTAGATTCGATAAAAATATATACTACACCATATGTACAAACCATAGATGATTCACACTAATGTATGCTAGAATGAATTTTGGGTTGTGTTCTGAGCCATCCGTTCTCACACTGGGAAAAAATTGAATTTTCTGTATTTATCTGACGCACAAATACCGCTCGAGTGAGCCAAAGGCATGCAACCACTTCCCTCCCTCCATTCCCCTCTCCCTCTCTCATGATATCAACGTCACAACTTTTCCAGTGCTGCTCCCTCTAATGATGATGAACGCAAAAATCAAAGACCCCCCTTTCCTTTCTCACTCTTCACAGTTCTCACAACGGGAAGGATCAGTGCTTTCTAGTTCTCTTCCATCCATCCATTCCTCCGTTCTGACCAAGCCTCTTCCTTCACAAATAACGTTTCTAATTAGCGACGTTAATAACGTCGCCCTAGCGACGTTTTGTGACGTTTTCTCGTTTAGCGACACGTTTTTTCGTCATTCCCAAAATGTCGCCCTAAACGTTGTTAAATTAATTTAGCGACGTTTTCACCGAGGTTAGCGACGTTTTGAAACATCGCTAATCTGACAAATTTTTGTAGTGATATAACTTAGTATATTCTAGTTTAATTGGTATTTAATGTTAATTTTGTTGTGTTCTAAATCTGTGTAATATTAAGTCATATTGATAATTAGTAAATTATCCTAGTAGTATTTAGATAGTAATATTATTAGCATTTTAACAAATATTTACTCTAATCTTTTGCTAAAACTTTTTCAAAATATTAAATATTGTTGTTAAATTAGATCTTTTAGTCATAAGCTAGAAATAATTAATTGGTTTAATATTTCCAAATATATATAAATGCTACCTTGTTTATTTATAGCTTAATGTAAATATCTTGTTAACAAATATATAAAAAAATTCTGGTATATCAAAAATGTTCCTATTTCTAAAAAAAGTTTATATAATTATAATTATTATTTTGCTAGTAAAATATTTCTAATATTTTGTAAAAACATTTAAAATATATTTTCATTAGTATTTATGGTGATTAAAACTATAAAGTGCATATATATGTTCTAAAATATTGGTAGCTAGTATATTTTCCTTAGCTAGTGAATGATCATTATTTTCAATCCTAACAAAATTGTACCAAAGTGAACATTCAATTTCATGCTCTACTACTCTTGTGCTTCCAAAGCAAGGCAAGTACATTGACTTGAACTTTTACTTTACAATTCTGTCATACTTTACTATTCTCATATTGGACAGAGATTCACACGGTTGTATTGTGCCTTGTTCATTGTATTGTGGCTCATTATTCTTGCGAAGATTAGGGGAAATATTGACTAGTGTGTGACCACACCTAACCTACGTATTTTGAATAGCCTAATCGTACACCTCACGTACGATATTAACCCGAACCTTGTAGTATTATGATATTGTGGATTGTGGTCCCCAGCCGGTCACACATTAGTTTAATATTTCAAATTCACATATATATTATTATCTTGTTCATATTGATTGTCGTGTTTATTGTTTCGTTCATATACTTCAGTTTTATATTCAGTTCCGATACTCTTGTTCATATTGTAGTCCACATTGTATCCAGTTTCTTGTCGGGATTGTACTTTGCTCTTTTTCTGACAGGATACGTTGCAGGTGAGCTTGAGGTCACATTAGCATGGTGAGATCATTAGAGTTGCAAGATTTAGTTTATTGTTTATTGTTTAGATACACTTGTTTAGAGATTGTACATGGACATTGTATTTGAGATTCATCATTGTATATTTTATTTTACCGAATTTCTTCGGATGACATTATACAAATGACTTGATGGATTGTGGTGATTTCTGGGACATTTATAGATGCTGTGGATGATTACTTTATATTATGACTTGGAGTTTTCCTTAGTATTGTTACAGCTTACTTTGTCATGTCCATCGACGAAGGCTGGGCGTGTCCGACACGTACCTAATTATTCGGGAGCGGGTCGTGACACATAATAAGGCTAAAAAAATTATTTTTAATTTTGCGTTTAGTACCACATGACTCTACTTACAAGGTTTCATTGTAAGATACAATAGTTTCAAGTGAATATAGGTTATCATAAATCTTAAGGGAACCGTTATCAATAATATTTGAATTTAAAGATAGACTAAACTTATTATTTTCAAATGAGCAATGATAACCAAATTTGTCCATTAAGAAAACTGAAACTAAATTTTGTCTAAAAGACGGTACAATAAAAGTGTCTATCAAATCCAAATAATAATTGGTTCCCAATAATAACCTAAAATGACTTATTGCTTCCATTTCTACCGAATTGCCGTCACCCACATAGATGATCTTTCACCATCAATTGACTTTCGATAGCTCAGGTAACCTTGTCCAGAACATTTATATGGGTAGTCACACCAGAATCTATCACTATGAGTTTCTTGATGCTAAAGCTAAATTCAGAATAGACCAAATCTAGAAATGTACTTTTCTTTATACACCATGCGTAGTAGTTTGTACATTTCTTCGTTATGTGTCCTGGCTTATCACAAAAGAAACAACCTTTAGTTTTATATTATTGTTTTCTTGAGAAGGATTCTTAGCATCTATTATATTCTTTTTCTTTTTACCCTTAGGGTGTGTTTGATTGGAAGGTGGAAAATATGTGAAAAAGAAATTAATTCCATGGAATTATTTTCCTAGGAAAATAATTCTATAGAATTTTAAAAAAAATCCATGGAAAACTTAATTTGGTTGTTTGATTGTCATTATTTTCCACGAAAAATAGTTATTTTCCATGGAAAATGATATTTTCTTTTGGGTTGGACAAGTTTTTAAAGTTTATCACATTAAACATAAAAATTTTATTCTTATTGGCAGATATTGTAGCAACATTAACTATAATGAGAACAAAATAACAAAACAGACATGTTCTAATTAATAACCAGAGAATAAAATATAGTAAAAAAAATTCAAATTTGGTGAGGCCCATCTCAAGATACCTAGTACATCATTAATATTAAGTCTTTGGACATTAATACTAACTGCAAGTGGTACTCTTGGTGTAATGATCAAACGTTGATAATAAGTCATGTCAAATAATAAGCCTATCTTTGGATCGGATTATTATTCACATATAAACCTTATAATTGTCACACATTTATCACCACAAGTATGTGTGCAATTCGACTAAGTATTAACCTTCCTTTGGGCCGGCTAATACTCTCATGAATGTACACATACAAACATCTAAACATCCCTCACAGACTATCTATGCAAGAGAGGTCACTTTGGCGACATTTTGTTTTAGTGAGTTTATTTAGAATATTAGACAACTATCGTTAGTCACAAAAGGCACCAAAAAATTGAATGTTGACTAAATTTTACAAAACTGAATCATGTCTAAAACCTTATGTACATGCATATTTAATTTAAATAATCATAGATCATCAGGTTAGATTCTACTGAATATATGCATCAAAAGATTACATCAAATAATCCATAAAGATTATAGCAAAATTTATCTACTACATGATAAACATGTGAATCTTTTGCATGATTTAAAACAAAAATTTTAGTTTGACCAAACTTAGCATTATCAACTTAACAAAATTCATTGAATAATCTACCGAAGACAAAATTATAACTTTTTGTAGATTGAATCATGTAAATATGTCAAAAGATATTTCTTTAATCATAAAATATATCCCAAGTACCCATCCAGGGAACGTTTTGTGACCACACATAAATTAACACAATATATAATAAAGGTCTATGAGATTTCTTTCGTGTGGCTACCATCTAATGCATTTGGTCTGTTTAAGCAACAAGAAAGCTTTGTATGGCTCAAAGCAAAAAATTTGCTGTTAGAGGAAACCTTTCTATCATTTTCAGTCACCCGTAATTAGACTCTCAATTACAAAGTGATAGAAAAACAAGACATAACAATGCATTGTATTCTAATCTATAGCTCATTCACCGAACATGGCAAAAAAGAACAAGAGACTTAATGTGTCTCTGGTGACCAAAAATTTGACCACACTAGAGAACCCAACAATCAAAGAGTCGTTCAGAGTTATTAAATACATATAGTCACATAACTCATCAAAATTCCCTTTTACTATTCATTCATATTTAAATTGGTAATGTGTTTGTACATATATAAACGTGTTGGAGAAAAAGGGTTCATATGTCTGGATATATACTGCAAGGGCTATACTAAAGACATCATGGTAGCAAAAGCACAAAAAAAAAAGCTTGATGAGGCCACAAGTGCGCTGGACTCTGAGTCTGTGCGGATGTCCAAGAAGCATTCGATCTAGCCCCGTTTGGATTGGATGGACCACCAACGTGGTCGCCCATCTTTAATCCCCAAAAGGATTTGAATAGGTGGATCATAAAATAAAATAAAAATCTTTGATGGAATTATCCAAGATTCTAAAATAACAACAAAAATTGAATCTTGAAACTTCAAACTCATGATCAAACAAGGGAGGCTCTGATACCACTTGTTAGAAATTAATGCATGTTGATTCATGAGATGAAGAACAAAACTAAATGAGAAAGCGTACATGAATCCATTGATTGACTTGATGGATCTTGAAACAGACGTCTCTTTATGGGGTTCGATCTTCCAACTTACTACGACCCTTAATGACAAAGAGGAATCCAGATACTTTGTCCATCTCTTTCTGTTGATGGGGATGCAGAAGAGAATAAGAGAAAACCTTTTCTTTGGTGGCCGTATAAGTTGGAGATCATAACCCTAATGA
>JANAVB010004000.1:3470615-3488097 GCA_029216955.1 Iris pallida | reverse complement strand
TTCTAAAAAAGTTTATATAATTATAATTATTATTTTGCTAGTAAATATTTCTAATATTTTGTAAAAACATTTAAAATATATTTTCATTAGTATTTATGGTGATTAAAACTATAAAGTGCATATATATGTTCTAAAATATTGGTAGCTAGTATTTTCCTTAGCTAGTGAATGATTATTTTCAATCCTAACAAAATTGTACCAAAGTGAACATTCAATTTCATGCTCTACTACTCTTGTGCTTCCAAAGCAAGGCAAGTACATTGACTTGAACTTTTACTTTACAATTCTGTCATACTTTACTATTCTCATTGGACAGAGATTCACACGGTTGTATTGTGCCTTGTTCATTGTATTGTGGCTCATTATTCTTGCGAAGATTAGGGGAAATATTGACTAGTGTGTGACCACACCTAACCTACGTATTTTGAATAGCCTAATCGTACACCTCACGTACGATATTAACCCGAACCTTGTAGTATTATGATATTGTGGATTGTGGTCCCCAGCCGGTCACACATTAGTTTAATATTTCAAATTCACATATATATTATTATCTTGTTCATATTGATTGTCGTGTTTATTGTTTCGTTCATATACTTCAGTTTTATATTCAGTTCCGATACTCTTGTTCATATTGTAGTCCACATTGTATCAGTTTCTTGTCGGGATTGTACTTTGCTCTTTTTCTGACAGGATACGTTGCAGGTGAGCTTGAGGTCACATTAGCATGGTGAGATCATTAGAGTTGCAAGATTTAGTTTATGTTTATTGTTTAGATACACTTGTTTAGAGATTGTACATGGACATTGTATTTGAGATTCATCATTGTATATTTTATTTTACCGAATTTCTTCGGATGACATTATACAAATGACTTGATGGATTGTGGTGATTTTGGGACATTATAGATGCTGTGGATGATTACTTTATATTATGACTTGGAGTTTTCCTTAGTATTGTTACAGCTTACTTTGTCATGTCCATCGACGAAGGCTGGGCGTGTCCGACACGTACCTAATTATTCGGGAGCGGGTCGTGACACATAATAAGGCTAAAAAAATTATTTTTAATTTTGCGTTTAGTACCACATGACTCTACTTACAAGGTTTCATTGTAAGATACAATAGTTTCAAGTGAATATAGGTTATCATAAATCTTAAGGGAACCGTTATCAATAATATTTGAATTTAAAGATAGACTAAACTTATTATTTCAAATGAGCAATGATAACCAAATTTGTCCATTAAGAAAACTGAAACTAAATTTTGTCTAAAAGACGGTACAATAAAAGTGTCTATCAAATCCAAATAATAATTGGTTCCCAATAAAACCTAAAATGACTTATTGCTTCCATTTCTACCGAATTGCCGTCACCCACATAGATGATCTTTCACCATCAATTGACTTTCGATAGCTCAGGTAACCTTGTCCAGAACATTTATATGGGTAGTCACACCAGAATCTATCACTATGAGTTTCTTGATGCTAAAGCTAAATTCAGAATAGACCAAATCTAGAAATGTACTTTTCTTTATACACCATGCGTAGTAGTTTGTACATTTCTTCGTTATGTGTCCTGGCTTATCACAAAAGAAACAACCTTTAGTTTTATATTATTGTTTCTTGAGAAGGATTCTTAGCATCTATTATATTCTTTTTCTTTTTACCCTTAGGGTGTGTTTGATTGGAAGGTGGAAAATATGTGAAAAAGAAATTAATTCCATGGAATTATTTTCCTAGGAAAATAATTCTATAGAATTTTAAAAAAATCCATGGAAAACTTAATTTGGTTGTTTGATTGTCATTATTTTCCACGAAAATAGTTATTTTCCATGGAAAATGATATTTTCTTTTGGGTTGGACAAGTTTTTAAAGTTTATCACATTAAACAAAAAATTTTATTCTTATTGGCAGATATTGTAGCAACATTAACTATAATGAGAACAAAATAACAAAACAGACATGTTCTAATTAATAACCAGAGAATAAAATATAGTAAAAAAATTCAAATTTGGTGAGGCCCATCTCAAGATACCTAGTACATCATTAATATTAAGTCTTTGGACATTAATACTAACTGCAAGTGGTACTCTTGGTGTAATGATCAAACGTTGATAATAAGTCATGTCAAATAATAAGCCTATCTTTGGATCGGATTATTATTCACATATAAACCTTATAATTGTCACACATTTATCACCACAAGTATGTGTGCAATTCGACTAAGTATTAACCTTCCTTTGGGCCGGCTAATACTCTCATGAATGTACACATACAAACATCTAAACATCCCTCACAGACTATCTATGCAAGAGAGGTCACTTTGGCGACATTTTGTTTTAGTGAGTTTATTTAGAATATTAGACAACTATCGTTAGTCACAAAAGGCACCAAAAAATTGAATGTTGACTAAATTTTACAAAACTGAATCATGTCTAAAACCTTATGTACATGCATATTTAATTTAAATAATCATAGATCATCAGGTTAGATTCTACTGAATATATGCATCAAAAGATTACATCAAATAATCCATAAAGATTATAGCAAAATTTATCTACTACATGATAAACATGTGAATCTTTTGCATGATTTAAAACAAAAATTTTAGTTTGACCAAACTTAGCATTATCAACTTAACAAAATTCATGAATAATCTACCGAAGACAAAATTATAACTTTTTGTAGATTGAATCATGTAAATATGTCAAAAGATATTTCTTTAATCATAAAATATATCCCAAGTACCCATCCAGGGAACGTTTTGTGACCACACATAAATTAACACAATATATAATAAAGGTCTATGAGATTTCTTTCGTGTGGCTACCATCTAATGCATTTGGTCTGTTTAAGCAACAAGAAAGCTTTGTATGGCTCAAAGCAAAAAATTTGCTGTTAGAGGAAACCTTTCTATCATTTTCAGTCACCCGTAATTAGACTCTCAATTACAAAGTGATAGAAAAACAAGACATAACAATGCATTGTATTCTAATCTATAGCTCATTCACCGAACATGGCAAAAAAGAACAAGAGACTTAATGTGTCTCTGGTGACCAAAAATTTGACCACACTAGAGAACCCAACAATCAAAGAGTCGTTCAGAGTTATTAAATACATATAGTCACATAACTCATCAAAATTCCCTTTTACTATTCATTCATATTTAAATTGGTAATGTGTTTGTACATATATAAACGTGTTGGAGAAAAAGGGTTCATATGTCTGGATATATACTGCAAGGGCTATACTAAAGACATCATGGTAGCAAAAGCACAAAAAAAAAAGCTTGATGAGGCCACAAGTGCGCTGGACTCTGAGTCTGTGCGGATGTCCAAGAAGCATTCGATCTAGCCCCGTTTGGATTGGATGGACCACCAACGTGGTCGCCCATCTTTAATCCCCAAAAGGATTTGAATAGGTGGATCATAAAATAAAAAAAAATCTTTGATGGAATTATCCAAGATTCTAAAATAACAACAAAAATTGAATCTTGAAACTTCAAACTCATGATCAAACAAGGGAGGCTCTGATACCACTTGTTAGAAATTAATGCATGTTGATTCATGAGATGAAAAAAAACTAAATGAGAAAGCGTACATGAATCCATTGATTGACTTGATGGATCTTGAAACAGACGTCTCTTTATGGGGTTCGATCTTCCAACTTACTACGACCCTTAATGACAAAGAGGAATCCAGATACTTTGTCCTCTCTTTCTGTTGATGGGGATGCAGAAGAGAATAAGAGAAAACCTTTTCTTTGGTGGCCGTATAAGTTGGAGATCATAACCCTAATGAATATATATATATATTTATATGTTTTGATATTTCTAATTTGGCCCCTCATCAAATTAGATTTATCTCCGGTATCTACACATTATTTCCATGACAATTATACCCTTAAGCCAATTTTTCAAATAGACTACTTTAATTTGGTTTAATTATTTAGATAGTCTAACACAATTAATTTTACATGTGTGACCTCTATTATTGAATAATTCCAACACCCTAAGGCACAATTTTTGCTTGTTGATATGTTTTAGGTGTTGGTTGTTTTCTAAATTGACCTAATATAGGTAGGGTTTCGTAGTGATTAATTTTGTCTGAACTACTTATATTTTTTTTAAAAGGAACACAAAATTTTGTTTAGTAACAACTGTTTTTGCCTAATTTGTTGATAAGCTAGTTCACTTTTGGGCAACTTTTGAAAGCATGGGTAGTCGTCTTTTTAAACCTGCTTATGTTTCTATTTTTTGAAAAGCAAAAGCAATTCAAAACTAGAGAAGCGAATATGCCTCCAATAAGAAAGCAATTTGGTGAATATTTTTCGTTTGCAGAGCTCTACTACCCTAAAAAAGCAAACATGCCTCCTATAAGAAAATAGCTGTCTGTAAAAAGAAGCAAAATGAAGAAGCATTAATTCAAAGTCAAGCATGGAGTCTTAATAAATATTTTACTAGAAACCAAGGGCCAGAGAGGATAGAAGTCACAAAACCAGTTAAAAGTTTGGTGAATAAGGAACAACAAAATTAGAATGACAGTGACATCGAATTGCATGATCACCCTATGAATGAGAATGATAATAAAGAGTTGGGTCAATCTGTCGATGTTGAGTTGACTGAGACTCATAATGAAGATCTGAAGCAACCTGAGAATGAGAAAGCTTATGCTAATATGACTACAAATGTTGATGAAGGTTTAAATCAAGAGAACTTGTTTCCACTAAATATTGATGATCCAGGGAATTAGGACAAAATTGGACAAAATATTAGGGATCTTTTAGTTGAAAGAGGTCCTAGAAGAGATGCTGGTGTCTTGTTTCCCTATGATAGTTTTGGAAGACATTTTAAATCATCACATTTTAAGCGACAATTGTCAAATTGTGAGATGAATGAGAGAAGATGGCTAGTATATTCTGTTTATATGGACAAGATATGTTGTTTTTATTGCAAGTTGTTCAAGACTCAAAGGACCATGGCTAAACTTGGTCATTTGGCTAATGAAGGATCCAAAGATTGGAAAAATCTCAATCATAATATCAAACTTCATGAAACTAGTAGAAATCATATTGGTTGCATGACTAGTGGATTGAAATAGAAAGAAGACTTCAAGATATTAAGGCAGTTGATGAAAGCATGCAAGTACAATCAACAAAGGGAGAGAACATTGGAGCCATGTGTTAAAGAGATAACTACTATTGTGCAAAGACTTACAAAAAATAACTTGCCACTTCGAGGAGATTATGAGAAGCTTTATTTTGAGAATGATGGGAAATTTTTGTAGCTATTCGAGATTATTGTTGAATTTGATCTAGTAATGGAAGATCACCTTCAACGTATTCTAGCACGCCAGAATTATTGCACATATAGTGGCCCCAAAACTCAAAATAAATTAATATAAATGTTGGCAATTGATGTGAGAAGTTTAATTGTTACAAATATTGAACATGAAAAGTATTTCACAGTCACACTGGATTGCACTCCAGATGCAAGTCATTAGAAGTAAATATCCCTATAATAAGATGTGTGGATGATTCAACAAATATTATAGCAGTAGAAGAATTTTTGGTTGAATTTTTGAAGGCTGATTATACATCGGGGCTTGGACTTTTTACTGAGCTTAAAAATGTCTTAAACAACCTTGAACTTGACATTAATAATATAACAGGTCAAGGATATGACAATGAATCTAATATGAAAGGGAAGCACAAAAAGGTGTCCAAAGTAGATTACTTGAGATCAATCCAAGAGTTTTCTACATTCTATGGGATGTCAAAATGTGGATGTCAAAGTCTTAACCTGACATTATGTGATATGGTGAATTGTTGTCCTAAAGCAATATCTTTTTTTGGAGTTATACAATGCATATATTCTCTTCTTCTACCAAGCGGTGGAAAATCTTCAAAGATAATGTGCAAGGTCTTACGATTAAGCCGTTGTCACAAACATGATGGGAAAGTCATGTCAAAGGTGTTAAGCTAATAAATGAGCAGAATTCATAAATAAAATATGCTTTAGTTGATTTGAAAAATACTTGTGAAGACCCAAAAACAAAGAGTGAAGCTGAGGCCTTGTTTGTAACCCCACTTTTCCGGATATTAATAAAATTGTCGAGAACCAATAAGGGACTTTAGTCCCACATCGGAAGATGTAATATAAAGAGGGGTTGGACCCTCTATAAGTAGTAGCAGTAGCCCATCAATAAAATTTATTAATTACTTATTTCTACATGGTATTAGAGCCATAACCATCCACCCCTCTCTCCCCTCCAAAATTCCTCCGGCTCCACCAGCGCCCCCCGGCTGTCCCCCGGCTCCAGCAGCACCCCCGGCTCCAACAGCACCCCCGGCTCCAACAGCACCCCGGCTCCACCAGCCCCCCTGGATCGCCCGCGTGTGCCGGTTCCACTAGACCCCCGGCTCCACCAGCCCCCAAAGGCGCAGAAGGCCGACAAGACGAAGAATCCGATGTTTTGCTATTTAGATATTTATGTTTTTGAGATGCTACATAATCTGATGTTTGTTGCTTTATTTTGATTGAGAAAGTGTAGTTTTTTGTAAAAAATAGTATATTTCGAAGATAGAAGGATATCAAATGCTTTATTTGCACCCTCTCTGTTCCTAGATTACACCGTCTAGAATGAATAAATGCTTTATTTTTTTTTTCCCCGATTTTCACATCGAGATTTATACGGAGAATGATCGTGATTTCTCCTGTGTCCTGACGTGTTTACTTTACATGCGCATGCCGGTGTTGGCCACGTTTATAGCGCATTCGTAAAGTAGAAGATGACGAAGATGTCGATGAAGACTAGCAGTTAGCAGCCGACGACGAAGACGAAGACTAGAGATACAGTTGAAGAAGGTATGGATTTGATCACTGGAAAACTGATAACACAAGAGACGAAGGCCTTGGTTAATGATATCTTGTCGAAGATATTGGCCGAGGCGACCCCTCGTGTGAGCCATACTGATGTGGATCCGTCACCCTACAAAATAGGAAAGTTGAAAAGCTGGAGACGAAGTTAGAAGGAACGTCCAACTACTTGAAATGGTCGTGGCAGGCGATACAGACATTAAAAGGACGTGGCTTGGTTGGCTATGTCAATGGCCAAACCAAGGCGCCTGCTGATCCCTCCTCAAAGGAGTTTGCTATTTGGAGATTATTAACAATGTAGTGGCTGGGTTGTTGACAGCCTCCTTGACCGACCAGGTGTCGGGCAATGCAGAGGCGATGGAGGCTGCTGCTGATATATGGCAGACTTTGAAGGATATGTACTCATGCTCGGGCAACCCTATGGGGTCTTCAAACTACATGATAAACTCGATAGGGTGGCCCAAGACGAACGTACCATCTCTGAGTACGCAGCCATGTTGAAGAAGTACTGGTCTGATCTGTATCACTATGATCCTCTTGGGATGGAAGATGCACAAGTCGAACCGGCATTTGCGAAGCATTTTCAGATGTTCCTGGCGTTTATTTCACGACAGTAGATGATAAATTCTTGAAGGGGCTCAACCCTATTTTTGAGCAGAGAAGGAATGTATTACTCGGACAACCCACGCTTCCAACCTTAGAAGAAGCCATGGCTGCCATGACACAAGAAGAAGCTCGATTGAAGTTGATGACCAACAAGGGCTATTTTCAGGGGAGCAAGCTGCCGTTGAAAAGTCTGCCCTTGCCACGTTCAATCAGCCTCCCTCTGCGGGCGGTGTTTGCCACATTTGTGGTGGCTCGAGACATTATATCAGATTTTGTCCAAAATCCCTACAAGGTCAGTCGAATGTTCACAGACGGGGACTGGAGGACGTCGTGGTAGTAGAGGAGGATATGCTGGTAGAAGGGAAAATTATTTTGGAGGACACAAAGCAAATCTGGCGGAAGAAGGGGAGACAATCAATTGGCTAAAATAACCCCTCTTGAGAGGGAGTTCATCGTGAGGTTACGAGGCACGAAGCTGGGTTCAGACAATAGTCAAGTTACTCCTAGGGCATCATCCATCTCTGAGGATCACATCACTTGTTTTTGCCCAAACCTACACAGGTATACATGCGCGTGCTCTTGCATCTATCCATCTGCCAGGTTGGATTATAAACTCTGGGGCATATCGCCATGTCACGGTGTCCCGCGGTGTGCTCCTGGACTATACTCATCTACCGACGTCGGATAGCATTCAGACTACTGATGGTACCTCCAGACCTGTAATGGGTAAAGGCACTATCGCTGCACCCCTTCTCTCACTCTCACCAATGTCTTACATGCTCCATCTTTTCCTGTCAATCTTATATCTATTAGTGCCATTATCCTTCCTAAACTGTATTGTCTCCTTTGACATTCCTACGATGACTTTTCAGGAGAAGGGACAGGACGACTACAAGGGACTGGTACATGGCATAAGAGGCTGTGGTACTTGGACAGGACCGTACTGGACAAAGCATTTGCATCTCTAGTAGCAGATGCACAACTGGACGCTTTACGTCGCAGTGTAGAAGACGAATTACTACTCTACCACCAGCGTGTCGGGCATTCTTCCTTTAAAGTTATTAGTCGAATGTATCCGTCCTTATATCAAAGGGCTAATAAAGAAAAGTTATTTGTAATGCATGTGAGTTGGGAAAACATATCAGGAGCTCGTATGTGAGCTCAGGGAATAGAAGTTCCGTTGCATTTGATATGATACATTCGGACGCATGGGGCCCTTGTCCTATAACCGATATTAATGGTTTTAGATGGTTCATGACTGTTATATCCGCGTGATCTGGGTCTACCTTATGAAGAATAAAGGTAATGTCCTTGAGCTTTTTAGGATTTTCATCGCCGGGTGGAAACACAATATAACGTTAAAATTAAGTGTTTTGGTCTGACAATGGGACGAAGTATTCTAATGAGAGTGTTGCTGAGTATTTATCTACTCATAGAATACTACATCAAACTTCATGTGCCTATACACTGGTGCAAAATATATAGCCGAACGGAAGAACAAAAACCTGCTGGAGGTCGTACGGACGATGATGCTGGCTATGAGTGTCCCAAAACACTTATAGGGACTGGCTGTATTGACGGCCTCTTATCTCATCAACAAAATGCCATCTCAGGTATTGGACTGAAAGACACCATTGGATATGCTTACTGGTGCAACCACGTACACTGTTCCACCGAAAGTATTTGGGTGTATGTGTTTTGTCCAAGATAATAGGCCAGGAGTTGGCAAACTGGATCCTAGAGAGGTTAAGTGTGTATTCGTCGGTACACAGCGACTCAGAAAGGATACGCATTGGAGCCCAGTCGAGGGGAAGCTGTTTGTAAGCATGGACGTTACATTCAGAGAACCGGAACCATACTATGGTTGGATGAAGGTTCAGCGTTTGGGGACACACCTAACACAGAGGGTGTTAGACATGAGAGGGAGATAATAAGTCCAAAAGTGGTAGTCGGATCAGTCCCGTGTCCGTTCGTAGAAAATTGGACGAAAGGGGAAGAAAGCAGTGACTCCGATACAGAGACTGAAGAAGAAGATACATATGTACGCATGGGGAGAAGCAGACAAGGGAAAAGGAGCTCCAAGTCTACAGAGAGAGACATCATAAGTCCAGTACTATGTCATGTCCAACACCTACTGTACCAAGCCCATTGCCTACTGTACCAAGTCCCTCATCTACTCATGTTCCAACTCTTGAAGATGTTGTCCCCGCATCGAATAACTCTAATTCTGATGCGGATGTCTCTGACTTAGATGGTATGATCTCTCCACGAACCGTACCTACTTTTTCGGATACGAGACGTGTCCAAGCCAGCCTAAGCCGCAGAATCGGCGGTAGAACGCTGTCAAGCCCACAAAAAATAAATGCTCAAAATAAACTTTATTGCCATTCATATTTCTAGATTTGATTACAACATTTACAATATTTATATTTGAAAGAAAATAAAATGTCTTTCAAAATAGTAAAGACAGCTAGTTCCACTATCTAGGTTGACCTCAGCATACCCATGCCTTCCCAGTGCTAAGAGTGATCGCGGCTAAACCTGAAAAATGTTGGTTTCCAGTCAGAAATGGAACAAGCACACAAACCGACGGCAATACGAGAACACAATAGAATTAACAAGACATGAAAATAACATATAAGAGTTGAAAACTAGAAAGTACTGATGACATGGTAAGTGGTGGAAAAGACAAGGAAAACAAATAAAATACAACTATCTGCGTGATTTGAAATATCCGTTTCGACATGTGAACGGCTAGGGGATAAATTTGGCACCCTGTACGTGTCGTGTGCAGCTGCTATTATTCATGAATAAACATCATGGGGATAGTTCTGGGTAGTCCACATGTCTATTAAGATATTTCCCCTCCCGACTATTCTGTGTGACGAGTGTGTCAACAAGCAGAAAGACATATGTACAAACATGAAATGTATAGACTACTATGAATCGAAAAGCAATCAGAGAGTGTACTTGCCTGAGGTCCTGTGCTGGTAAAACCGATAATACTATACCACTCAAAGAGCCACAATCAGTCAACACATACAGAAGTCTCCGGATGCTGAAATAAATATTACCAACATTCTCAGAATAGTCAAATTAGCTAGAATTGCCTATCCTTAAGTCCAATTCTGAACACAGAAGTAAAACGGTAATTTCAGGTCAAAACGGTATCCTCCGTTGGACCTACGTTGCACCAAAAAGCGTGCGAAAGTCTACGGTCTCCAAAGTCATCAAACTATATGTCAACAGGTCTGGTTTTCCGATACAAACCTAACCTTATGTCCAAAGTTAGATTCCGGCGGACCGTGCGTAAAATCGCTCATTGAGTCGGATCGTGGGGCCCGCAAAACGACGATTCGATCAACTGTCTCAGAATTGGACCAAACTTGGCATACAGGACTAGAAAAATGATACGGTCCTGTTAGCGCAAGTTTTGTCTCGATCTGACGAATGTGTACAAAGTAATTAAGAAATTTGTACAGAGGCCGATACGGTAAATTTTGACGGATACGCATCAAATTCGTCGCACACACGCAACCAATTTGAATTCTGTAAAAGCCCACACGTCCATGAACTCGATACGCACCTTTCGATGCTTTCGGTTCGTGACCACGTCGCCCGGATTGGCGGAACGCACGTCGTATCGAAGGATTTTCTAGTTTTTAAAACAGATTTTTGGTAAACTTTGGGATCCGATTTCTTGGCGCATAGTCGATGAAGTCGACTTCAGCAAATTGGGTTGTGGAGCCCTACATGTTATATTTCTAAAATTTTTAACATGCAGATCATAAAATGCCTTCAAAGTTGGGCCTTTGGTGTAACACCCAGTTTTCCAGATGAGGATAATTTTGAAATTTTGTAATTATAATTATTAATTATTGATATTTGATTCACATTATGATTTTTAGTGATTTTTAATAATTTTTAAACTATTTAAAAACTGGTTTAAGTCATGACTTGTAATTTTGATGTGCTGCTAGTGAAACCCTAGAGACTGCATGACCTAGAGCCTAACCATGTCATTAGGATGTTTAATTATCATTTTTAGCCTAGGGGTATTTTGGTCATTTTGACGTATTTGAATTATTTGATGATTTATTGAATAGGTGAATTCTAGGTTGACTTGACTTGTTGAGACCTAGTGAACTAGCCTAGAATCTAACCCTAGCCATGGTGACCCTAGTCTAACTTAGGTTAACCTACTTTTAGTCATTAGAAACTAATTTTAGAATGAGGGGATTTGGTTTAGTGAATTTAAGTCATGGCTTATGGTTTCACGAAATGACTTATGGCTTAGTGATTGTTTGATCATGACTTAAGCCCATGGGCCAATTTAGGAAACCCTAACCTAATTTTTACAACTTATGACCAGCCACTAGGGCTCCCCCTTCCCTATAAATATTCTCCTCCTTGTTCTTGCCTCTTTTATTAAATTTTTACAAGTTTGAAGAAAGAGGTAAGAGCCTTCTTCCCCAATCCATAACTTCCTCATTTTAATTTCTTTTTGGCTCAAATCTTTTGCATTGTGTTCTAATTGATCCCTACTTTATGTTCATGGAGAGAAATCTCAGGTTTAAATCAATTTAGATATATTGGCTAGCAAGGAGGAATCCCCCATTTGAAGCTTTTCCATGCAATTTGCACCTATAGGTAAAACCCTTTAAATTGATTTAAAATCTGGTTTTCTTTACATGTAGGGCTAGATCTAGGAGTCCCCTAGGTGTCCCTAAAATTTGGATGGATTTCGTGTCCGTTTGGTGCCCGTATCGGACACGTGTCGTATTGTTTTGTAGGTGTTTGATTAAATGCCTCTAAGGATTTTATTTTCAATTTTTGTAAAACTAATTATATGAATTTATTGCTCTATATGTGTATATAAAATTTTGTGAAGACTGATTAGATTTTTGTGTCTCTTTCGTGTCCAAAATTGGACACAAACGCGTGCACGAGGACACCGTGCAGTGCCCTGCTGCTCGGGTGCCAATTCCAGCTTGTTTGCCATTAAAATTGTTTTGATTGAAATCTTAATACAAACAGAACAGTGATACAATATAGGACTTAGATGTAGTCCTAGGAGTACACTTTTGTTTAAGCTGGGTCCTTAGTGCCAATGGAGCGAGTGGTAATGCGTTGACTCCGTTGACCGGCTGACGACGGTTATCGGTTCTCTGAAGGTGTGGATTGCTGTGGGTGCTGGAGCTTGCTGAGAGGAGGAAGACGTTGAGTGTCTAGAACTGCCTCTCGGTGATTCTCTCTGTGTTGTGAGTCTTTTGTTCTGAGTCTCTGTGTGTGTACGCGTCTGCACAGGAAGCGCCTCTTTTGCTGAAGAAGAGACCGTGCGGCAAGACTTGATCTTCCTGCCTTTTGCTTTGGAGGTAGGGCGTACCTCCGGTTGAGTTACCTCGGAGACGAGGTTGGGGTGAACCCAGAGGACCTCTCCTCGAGATGTGGTGAGTGGGACAAGTCCACTCACATTGTCACGGGTGGGTGGCAAATTCACCACCTCCATTGTCGCCTTAGGGATGGGGACGATGCCATCTTGTGTGGTAGTCGGCGGCAAGGTGCCGAACCGTAGTAACACCATATTAGCTGACACCGTCTTCTCTTCGTAGTCGACGGAAATTACATCCGCATTGATCATGCGCTGGATGTAATTTTTGAGGACATAGCAGTCCTTAGTCGGGTGTCCGACAAACCGATGGTAGTGACAGTACCTTGGGTTGTCCACCTTCCCGACTTCATCGGGCCGCTTCGGGTCCGGAAGCTTGATCTTGTCACCCTGCTTCAGTATCTCAAAGAGTTGCAGGGTATCGTCATCATTGAATGAATAAACCTCCTTGGGTCTCGGTGCCAATGGAGGCTTTTGAGTAGGCGCCGATGCGCCCTTCGAGGCATTAACTGTCAATGCCTGTTTCCCCTTTGTTTCTCGTCCGGAATTGTTGGTTGCGGACTTTTTCCCCTTATCGTCAAAGGCGGGGAAGCTAATACCCAGAAGACGTACATTGGCCGCCTTCTTCTCTGCAGCTTCAGCTTCAATGATTAGGGAGCTCCAATCGGGAGGGGGAGTAGAGTTAAGCCAGAGCTTTACTGCAGGTAGCATGTTCATACTGCAAGCGGAGAGAAGCGCATGTTCTGGCATGCCTGGAGGTAACCTGAAGCAGGCCTGACGGAAGCGTTCGATGAATGCCCGAACCGTTTCCTTGTCCTTCTGGCGTATCTCAATGAGAGACGCCATCGTCATGTCCTTCCCACCGTCGTAGAAGCGGTCGAGGAAGAGGCGTGTCAGGTCGTCGAAGGACGATATGGAATTGTCGGGGAGGCTGCAGTACCAGTCATACGCCACCCCTTTCAGGGCCCCAACAAAGATGCTGGTGAGAAGCGCGTCCTCCTTCGGAAGATGCCCTGTCTGCGACTGGAAGTACGTCAAGTACCGTCGTGGAGAGTCTTTCCCGTCATACGGCGTGAGTGACTGTGGTTTATACTTTGGGGGATAAACCACCTTGTTCCACTCAAGTGGATAAGGCTGGGGAATGCCCATCTTCTGGCGTTCCTCCTGCCTGTTCCTGGACTCGAAGCGCTCCCGCAGATCTTTGATCATTTCGACCACGTCCTCCGTGGAGCTAGGAGCCGGGAAAGGAGGTACCACCTGGAGTGGAGCATTTGAGGGCTCCGATGTCCGGGGTGCTTCTGTGTCTGAGGGTGTCCACTGGAGTTGCACACTCGACTCTCCATTAGCTCCTGGGTCGGGACCATTTGAAGGTGTCCTGATCAAGGCCGACCGCATCTCAAACACTGCTTGAGTCAGTGCTTGCATTGAGGCAGAGAGAGTTTTGAGTCCTCCCTCTAACGAGTCTATGCGCTGGACAATGTCCTGTGGCGGCACATCAGCCTCAAGATCACCCCCGGTCATGTATACTGTCATGACACGGCCGGAAGTGGATGGATTAGTTGAGGCTTCGCTCTCAACCTCACTTTCATGTGGGGGAGTTACTTCTCCTGGTGTTTGGCCACCCCCAGCCACATTCTGGAGTTCATCTTCGACAGGCGCATCTGTAAGGGCCTGACTGCCCTCAGCTCTGTCTTGAAGGGCCTCTTCATTTTCAGCACTACCCCCGGCGGTGTCCTGGAGGACATCGTCATTTTGAGGGGCTTCAGGGAGGCCATCTTCGCCTTGATGAAGATCCGCCGCAGCTGTGCTTTGGATATCTTCGTCTTCGAAAGGAGGCTGAACAAGGGTCTGACTACCCCCAGCTTCCTCCAAGGACTTCTTCCTTGACCGAGTGCCTTCGAACAGCCCAGAGGTTGTGACAGCTGCCTTGGTTTTCCTCGACTGGCTTTTAGATGAAGACGAGGAATTGGCAGTCGTCTTCCGGACAGATGAGGAATTGGAGATCACGTTGCATGACGCAATCTTTAGTTCCTCTTCTGCTGACACCTTTGTCCCAAGGCGTTGTCGGAGGGGTGTCGATGATTGTAGCCGTTGGAAGACCGACTGCTTTGGCGGTTCTGCCGTCTTGCAACATCAGTTGATGGTGACCACTGCACAAGTGTGCCCCGTGAGAGGCGCATCGTGCTTGTTGGTCAGCTCTCCTGACCGGCGCTTGTGAGTGATCACGTTGCGCAAGTCGTTGGAGGAGAGTGCTATCCTCACACCCCTCTCAGGCGCATGGCAGGGCCAAGCGCCGGGGTGGTCGGGTGAGTGCTGCGCCCCCTGATCTAATACCAAGCAGGCATCACGATCAGTAGTGGGGGAACCACAGCATTTGAAGTGACTTGAACGGACCTCAAACGCACAACCAGAGGAGGCGCGGGAGTTCAAGACCACTGAGTTTGCCTCTCTCGGCTTGGTTGTGCACGCAGTGAATGCGCCCAAGTGAGATGAGGACTTTGAAGGTCGACTCGTTGTCGGTGCAGGAGCACTTGAGTCAACCTTGTACAGCTTGCCATCGGCAGCGCGTGTGATTGTAAGCGCGTGCCTTTGGCCGGCTGCTGGCATAGCACGTTTGTGGCGCATGGCCCGTGCCGCCTTGGATTTCTTCGTACCAGCCCGCTGGGGCGCATAGTACTCAGCATCCAAATTCTCCTCGCCGTTACAGGGAGTGAGTCTGTCAAAGACAGAGGCTCTTTGTGGCGCATCAGAAGTAATACGCGGGGCATTGGCTGCGCCCCTGCTCCGTCGACGTATCTTCCTCGCCTGAGAGGAAGATGGCTGGGGAACGTGGTCAGCCGCACGCTTCCCCGAGAGATGCGCTGCATCAACGGGCGCACCTTGACTGCTGAGGACGTCAACAGGAAGGGAAGGCTGGACGGGCGCATCCCCTTCAATGGTGGTGCCCGAGGCGTCGACTTTGCGCACCCAGACTGCGCGGGTCTTCTTCGGCTTCGACAGCCGCTTCGAAGGACTCGCACTTCCTTCAGAAATGAACTCCTCGTACGCCTGTTGATTGAGGCACACTACCAGCGTCTTGTGGGAGGAGCCCACCTTCACGTCGTCGGTCTGTGACACGACTTTCTTGGTAGAGGAGAAAGAGGTCCCCAGCAGAGTCGCCAGCTTGTTTGCCATTAAAATTGTTTTGATTGAAATCTTAATACAAACAGAACAGTGATACAATATAGGACTTAGATGTAGTCCTAGGAGTACACTTTTGTTTAAGCTGGGTCCTTAGTGCCAATGGAGCGAGTGGTAATGCGTTGACTCCGTTGACCGGCTGACGACGGTTATCGGTTCTCTGAAGGTGTGGATTGCTCTGGGTGCTGGAGCTTGCTGAGAGGAGGAAGACGTTGAGTGTCTAGAACTGCCTCTCGGTGATTCTCTCTGTGTTGTGAGTCTTCTGTTCTGAGTCTCTGTCGCATGTAGTGTCTGGCGCATGGGCTTTCTGGTTGTGAAATTCCATGCTTCTACAAATACATCAGAATCTGACCACGCACCCCTGTTGATTGAAATAAAAAACTCGGACAACCCTGTCAAGAAGAACTTTCGATTCCTCAACTTTTGGACCGAACACCCTCAATTTTTGAATATTGTTCAGGAAGCGTGGAATCGGGTAGATGCACCCGACCCCCTTGTCCGAGTTAGCAACAGGCTTAAAGAAACGAGGAAAGTCCTGATCACTTGGAGCAAACAAGCCTATGGGGACATTTTTCAAGCTGTGCGGACGGCTGAGGACGACGTCACTCGGGCCGAGGCCAGATTTGCCTCGGAGCGATCTGCGACGGCGAGGACGGCCATGAACCTCACCAAAGCGATGCTCAAATTCAGGATCAGAGTAGAGACCGATTTCTGGAAGCAAAAAGCCAGGTTGAAATGGGACAGCGAAGGGGATAAAAACTCTAAATATTTTTATGACTGTGTCAAAGGCCGCAGAAAGCAGCTCTCGATTCATCAAATCACCGACGACATCGGGAACATCATTTCTGATCAAAAAAACATCCAAGCGGCCGCTGCGGAATTCTACTCCAAGTTATTCACCAAAGAGACGGTCCACAAAGACAACTCCGTCCTGAATATCATTCCACATCTCATCAGCGACACCGACAATGGTCAACTGGAGTTGCTTCCCACCGAGCAGGAGGTGACCGACGCGGTTTGGGCCCTGGATGCGAACAGTGCACCCGGCCCGGACGGTTTTTTGGGAGTATTCTTTCGCACCTGCTGGGAGATTATCAAACAGGACATCACTGCGGCGGCTATCGCATTCTTCGAGGGAGCCACTTACCCCAGAGCAATTTCCAGCGCCAAGCTAATCCTTATCCCGAAAAACTCCAACCCCGAATCTTTCCGCGACTTCCGTCCCATCAATCTATACACTTTCATAAATAAGATCATCTCCAAGATCATTGCAACCAGAATGGCCGGATTGCTCCCCAAGATCATCTCCGAGGAGCAAAGCAGATTTGTTCGCGGTAGAAACATCCAGGACAACATCATGCTCGCTCAGGAATTAATCACCTGCATGAAGTTTCCTATTAGAGGGGGAAACATCGCCATCAAGCTCGACA
>JANAVB010004000.1:3358115-3465615 GCA_029216955.1 Iris pallida | reverse complement strand
CACTGCACTATCCGTGCCACGATTTCTAGTCACCTTGTACTCCAAATTTAATCATGACTAAAGGCATCTACCGTAATAATTATCTAATTAATTATTTATAAAATCTAAAAAATCACCATTTAAATAAAATAAATAATAATAAATATTTTAAAATTTTTGTGAAGGGGAGCTATAGCGAGTAAGGCTCCTAGTCGTTATGATGATTATGAACATGACATTGCCAACTTCTTATCTTATTCTAATATTTCTTCAAATTATCGAGCCTTCATTGCATCGTTAGACTCTACTTCTTTGCCTAAGTGTTGGCAAGAAGCAAAGAAAGATCCAAGGTGGAAAGCTGCAATGATGGAAGAACTTGGGGCACTAGAGAAAAATAAGACATGGAAGCTGGTTCCATTATCCAAAGGAAAGAAAGCTGTGGGATGCAAATGGGTGTACACAGTGAAGGAGACGCCAGAAGGAAAAGTAGAGCGGTACAAGGCGAGTGTTTCACTTAATAAAATACCCTAAGGCTTTTGAAAGAAAACGAGAGAAAATGTACAAAAGTACAAGTTAATTCTGGGAGTATTGTTGTGGAAGTCTGATCTGAGAGCGATCACTTTGCTCCTTGGACTACACGATGATGATGAAGAAAACTGCTTGGAGATGAACAGCTAGAAGAACTAAGTCACCAGAAAGGTATCGACACAATTGACACTAATGGCACAGTCGAATGCTTTTCTGCTTTGCTTCACTCTGTTCTTGAGAAAAAGTTGAAGAGAAATACTCTGGAAAATCACTTTGCTCTGAAAGTATCTGGTCTCCAAAATCTTGTCCCTTCTTCTTTAAAAAAGAGGTCTTTATATAGGCCTGTCTTCTGTGCATAAAAAGCACCAATATTGGGTCTCTACGCAGGCTGTTAGGATAAATGTCACCCACGTACAGAAATTGGCCTCTACGCATGTTGACACATGTCCCATAATCCAATAAAATAAGGAGAACACGTACACACGTTCATCGAGAAGTGTGGCATGAAGACCACGTCAGAAAACCACATTCCCACACAATCAGGACAGACTGTGCGTAAAATATGTTGTTTAAGCATGTCTGAGCGTAAAATAGCTCAAAGTAAGCTTCCTGCGTAAAGCGGCTAAAAATAGCCTTGAGCGTAAAGGCTCAAATAAACTCTACACACAAAAAGAGTAGCTGAGATAGCCTTGAGCGTAAAAAGCTCAAATAACTCTTTATGCGTAAAGAATAAGCTATTCCTCAAGCGTAAAGCAGCTCATTGGCATGCTAAACAACAAACTCCTTGGCTTCTGTGTAATTATTTTGTCAAAAAATCAATCTGTCAGAACAGTATCTTCGTGCATTTAATGCAGCATGGACAGCTCATTCTTCGCGTAGAGAGTGAAACTGTCTTCACGTAAAGTCTAAATTTAAGGCTTGCGTAGAGTTTTGAATTTGACTCTGTTTGACCTTTGCGTAAAGTCTAATTTGGAATTGTCTTTGCATAAATATCTCAATTTCCTTGACTTGGTCTTCGAAATTTATTTACCCTTCTACAAGAAATATGCTTCCTCAAACTAGTGAAGCTATTCAAGCAGTCCAGAAGTTAAAAGCACAATTTGAAGTTCTTAAGCACAAAGATCAGCTCCAGAAGTTGGGGATTAAGCAACCTTATCCTCCCCATTGGAATGATGTACCCTTTTCTCCTAAATTCAAGCCATAATCTATGGTATTATTTGATGGAAAGGCTTCTCCAAGTCAATATATCAATTATTTGATTGACTGTGCATCTACAGAAGAATGATGCTCTTCTCATCCGAGTTTTTATTGGGTGTTTGATGGGTACAACATACGATTGGTATCGCAGTCTATCTGATAATTGCATATCGTCTTTTGACGAGTTCAAAGCGATGTTTCTCTCTCGTTTCTATGAAGGAGGGATGAATATGAATATGTCCTCCTTGATAGAGATTAAACAAAAAGAGAAAGAAGATACTCGGACATTTATTGAACGTTTCCGACAGGCTACTTTGAAAATGCCTTCTGGTATGCCAGATTCAGCATTAATTGATACACGCAAAATGAATATGCGACCAACCATCGCTGTTTTTACAGGCTCTCAATTCGTAGATTGGGCCTCGTTTATTATAGCAGCAGTTTCAGCTGAGACCAATGGTAGATTGGCTCGTGAACATGGGATGATCTTCGCCTCAGAAGATATAGGAAAGAAAGCCTCTTCTGGTAACAATTCTGGTAATCGCAATGGAAAAGGAAAGGAAACCCTGGTGGTGAACCTTTCAAAATCTAAAACTATACCAAGTAATCCGGAGTCTTCTAATCCGAAAGAAGAGTACTCTTTCGACGACAGTGATATTCCTGGAATATTCCAATGTCTCGTGAAGAGTGGTAAACTCCAGATTCCAGATCTAAAATGACCCAATGAGATGGATTTGACTGATAATCCCAAGTATTGTATCTATTATAGATACATAAATCATCCTACTAAGGCTTGCTATGCCTTGAAGAAGAAAATTCAAGAGTTGATAAATGCTAAAGCTATCGCTTTAATTAATGATGAGCATACAGTCACAATTAACATGATTTCTCTTCAATTTGGAGGTTTTCCTCCACAGCAAGTTCCTGATGGGATTGTCCCGATTCCGAAGGCAACAATGAAAATTGTGAATCTTCCACCAGCCAGAGATCAAAGTAAAGGACTATTGCCTTTCACCCTGAAAAATGGTGAAATCATGTGGGTACACCCTAACTTAGTACCTGAAATGGAACATAAAAGTAAAATTTCAAAATCCAAGAAAGGTTAAAATGTCAAAACATGCAATATGATTTCTCATGTTGTTACCTCAGATCATGATGATTCTGATCATATGTGGGATGACATCCCTTTGGAAGATAGGCTAAGGGATCTGAACATATTCCCTCCATGTTTGGCTCCTCCTATCAAACTAAAGCTTACTCATCAGCAATAGTTAGCCATGAACAGTGTCCCTTTGTATAGGGTACAATAAGTTTTTGCTGCCTATGAGAAAGCTCCGATTAGAATTTTACCTTCTGCACCGAAAGTTTCCACCCTTACGACTACAGGGGTCCCTGTTCCTTCTTCATCTGTTGGAATGTCTGTTAAAAATCCAGTACCCATTTGCATGTACAGTCAACAATCGGTCTATCTCATGAAAAAGATGGGCTATGACTTTCAAAAAGCGGAAGGCTTGAACGATAGTAAAGGTATGCGAGTTCCTTTACAAATTCAAGGTCAGAAATCCTCCGTCGGATTAGGATTTGAGGTCCCTCATAAAAATTCCTATAAGACGAAGACTAAGGGAAAAACTGCCTTGAAGCTATGGAAGGGAAGGAACCCATATCCATCATCAATGACAAAGATTTGGCTATGAAGTCAGCAATTGCAAAGGTTTTCCCTCAAACACGCCATCGATTGTGTCTTTGGCATATCAAGAAGAAATTTGGTGAAAAGTTGTCACAAGTTTTTTTTCTTCAAGAAATCTGATTTCAAAATAGCAATTAAGAGATGTGCACGTTACGTAAGTACAATTGAAGAACTCGAAGAGCAATAGGGGTCTCTAATGAGAGATTATGCTTTAGAAGGCAATGAATGGTTGAAATTCAAAAATCTTGGATACCTATATATTGTTGGAACACATTTTTTGCGGGGATGAATAAAACACAAAGAAGCGAAAGTATCAATTCTTTCTTAATTGGATTTGTCAATTCAAAGACAAATTTGAGAGAATTTGTTAGAAAGTATGACCAAGCAATGGAATCTATACATGTGTCAGAGCGCCAAAAAGACTTCAATTCGATATACGAGAAGGGGATTTTGAATACCAATGATTTGATTTTGGAACACAAGAAATATGTTTGAGATGTTTTCTAAATAATGGAATGATGTGCGTCGATGTGGAGTTGATAAAACCGGTGTCGATGGGGATGTACATACATATGTAGTGAACAATAAGTTTAAAAAAAGAAGAAGATTGATAGTTAGTTTCAATTTGATTACCAAGGAGGGTTCATGTGTATGCCAATTATTTGAATTTTTGGAATACCGTATAGGCACCTGATTAAGGTATTTGACCGGCTTAACTATGGTGACATTCTGTCCTATTTCATTATAAAGAGATGGAAGAAAGATACAAATCGAGTGAAAGAGATTGCTCCTGATGGTTTGCCTATGCAGATAGTCATGTTGGTTTCCAAGCTATAAGAGTAAGTGATTTATGCTTAATATCAACACAATTGTCTTACGTGGTGCATGGATAAGATTAAGCGTATAAATAGTATCGAAATACCTAGATAAGGCATATGAAAAGGCAAATGAGGTCTTACTACAAGAACAAGGGAATGATACATTTAGTATTAAGGGAGGATCTATAGCTGAAACTTGTATTAGTAGGGTTGAAGGACTATTACTAGATCCATGCATTTCACAAACAAAAGGCAGGAAGAGGACTATCCAAGGAAACAAGAAAGAACCAATAATTAAGGGTGGGTTAGAGTTGGGAATTGAAACAAAGATGAAGGAATTTATAAATGATGCAAAAGAAATAACCATGATAGTCGTAATTGTCTGAAGTTTCCTATTGTCATGACCCGATCCCATTATACTGGGTCCAGTCAGATCATGCCCAGCCTGTACCATTGTAAGACGGTGGCAGTAAGCTGTATCAAGAGGTAGTACACAAGCAGATAATTCTAAAATGCGAGAATAAGAAAAATATTTATTTGACTTTGGAATTTAAAGCTAAATGTCTAGATGAAATAACCACACAAGCAAATAAACATTTAGTTAATACATCTGTTCTTCGTTGCAACTAAAAATGGAAAAACTAAGCAACGGGCACAACTAGTAGTCATGGGCTCCCTGGTCAGGTTCAGCTATCTCTTCAGAACTCGGATCGGGTCCGTAGTATGAACTAAAGGCAAGCTCCTCATATTCGCAATCACCTAAAATATTGGTCTCCAGTGAAAAGGGGAGCAAGAACATATATCAATATCCAGCATTCTAAATAAAAATAGATGATGCAAAGGCAGTTTAAAAGCATTATTATACTTTTCTAAATAATAATAAAGAACCAGCAGGCAATAAAATCCCAGGAGCTATAATGATACAATCTACAATGATTCAATAGCGATTTTGAGCGTATAGTAGATCTGTGACCGGCTGATAGATTCAATGTGTATACTAATATTTTGGCCAAATGTCGGTATACGATACGACTCAAACCCCTATGCAGTAGGGGTTAGCATGAGAGAGGCAATATTAGTAACAGTGGCTTTAGTTACAGATGCTATACAACTCTCCCAATTCTCGAGTCAATGAGTCAATCAAGCAATTAATTTGGGATCCAAGAGGGAGCCCCTGTGAATCAATGTCATTATAATATATACACAGTCCTATTGATGTAGCATATTTAATTATTAAATAAACACGAACATAAATAGTATAAAATTTGCCTTGGTTTTTTCGATATTGCAGGTGATGACAGGAAATATTCAGACTAAGTCCCGGAACTGAAAACCTACATTAATAAAATATAACTTACTTGCCAATCTATGGTTGCTAGAATTCTAATTAATAAACTAATTAATAATACGATGTCGCCTAGATTCTAAATCTGCCAATAATTAATAAAATAATCATTTAGTTATAACAATATTGAATAAATCTATAATTATTTAATACGTAAAACCACGTATAATAACAGATAAAATGATTTTCCTAATAAAACTACTATTTTTGTAAATAATGCGAGAAATATTATACTTAATTTATTAGTAAATAACAAAATAATTTTTCGTAAACTAATATTACAATTTTAAATTATTTATATAAAATACTCGAAAATACTTTTGAATTTAAATAGAGTTTTATTATCATAAATTAGCTATAGTACTTTAATAAATATTTTTTAAATATAAAGAAAACTATTTTAATAGTTATAGTATTACGAAAAATCATTTATTTAAAAATACCTAAAATATTCTAGGAATAATTATATAAGAGTAGTAATTTATTTACCGCCTTAAACTCTATTTTAATAACGCAAAATCTACTAAATAATTTTTAACGATTTATTCTAAAAAGTACTTTATATTAATAATTTATAAGAAATTATTTACTTACTCGAATAACTCAAGGATTATCTACGGGGAAATAGCTAGTGTTTATTGCCAAGAATCATTTTTTGTCTATAACTCAAAGACAACCAAGTTACAGATTTTTATTAATAAACTAATTTTATTATGGTTAATATTAAAACTAACCCGACAATCATAAAGGGGTTAATATTATTATTACTAATGCTAATCTATTCAATATTCCCAAATAATCTATTAACAAACACATGATCTAAAAATAGGAAACTAACTATCTATCTATTCCGGAATTGACAGAGCTTTATTCTTGTAGAAGCATAAAATTTTTTCAGCAAACATAGCTTCATGCGCCCAAGTCAAAGCAGCTCCATGCACCCAGTCAGTATGACTCCATGCGTCCACTAAAGGAAGTTCCATGCGCCCAAGACTAGCTCCCCCGAAAGGAGGGCGCATAGCCTGAGACATGGCTATGCGCCCAAGCCTGACTCAGTCAAAGCCACGATCAAAACGTACACCGAAGCGCATGGCCAAGTCAGTCTCCACGAGCAGTCATGCACCGAAGCATGCGGCCACGTCAACACCACGACCAACCCACGATCTCGCAGCTTGTATGCGCCTACACCCTATGCGCCCAAAGCAGGACTATGCGCCCACATAAGAACTGTAGAAGCATGGAAAATATTACTTTTAGTCCCACATCGGAAAGGAGAAAAGAAAGGGCTCACTCCATTCTATAAATAGAGCCCCCTTGCCTCCTTTGAAAAAGGCACCAACTTTCCTTTCCTCCTTCCAACTTGGACTCTTCCTACTACGCACCTTTGAGTGCTAAGTCGAAGAAGTCTAGGGCAGTGCGGGCTCGTCGAACTCAGTCAGCTGTCCCAACCTCTGACCATCAGAGAGTCCCGCTAACTGTTAAGAGGGCCTCTGATGAAAAGTTGTACAGAACCACCCGTGTCCAGCCCCCGGCGGCAAACGGACAGGATGGTTCTTAAGAGTCTCCCAACAAAGATCGAGGACAAGTGCTTTTACTAGCCCCACATCATGGAGCAACATGATACCTACGCACTCGTGTGCTCGGGACACCAGGTCCCACAAAGCGAGTGCAAAGGTTTATCGAGATGTCCTTGACTTACGAGATGTGATCCTTCACAAACGCAAGGAAAGAAGGAGATTCTCTTTGCGGCTCAAAATCAACATGGAGTCTCATGCGGCTCAAAACACAGAAAGCTCTATGTGGCCCATGAGGATTTTTTATGGGGCTCAACAAAATCCAGAAAGCTCCATGCGGCTCAGAAAGCTTCATGCGGCCCAAAAGCAGCGGGGGGCCTTATGCGGTTCGAAATTAGCCTAAGCAATAAAATGTAGCTGGCCATAATTACTCTGGCACAAAAGTGATAGCTCTGACATAAAGAAGAGACGTGACATGCTTCTAAAAAGATGAGAAAATCATCATGATATCCGATACAGTGCACAGTTCCAAAGAAGATTGCCTATGAGACACTCTTTATACGGCTCAGTCATGAGACAACTCTCATGCGGCTCGATCATGAGACATCCTTCATGCGGCTCGGTTATGAGACGTCCTTCATGCGGCTCGGTCATGAGACGTCCTTTATGCGGCTCGGTCATGAGACACTTTTGATGTGGCTCGGCTATGGGACAGTCCTTCATGCGGCTCAGCCATGATACATCCTTCAAGCGGCTCGGCTATGGGACAGTCCTTCATGCGGCTCAGCCAGGATGCATTATTTATGCGGCTCATCACAGAGTAGCAGTTGAGACACGTGGCAGAAATTGACCAAATCTTAACAGTTTGGATTTAGTGCAACAAACAGATCATGATCAATCTTAACCAATCCCCAGCTGCCCACTTCTCGAGGCACAGTTACAAGGATGTGGCCCAAAATTAGCCACGTGGCTGTACACCCCATTACTCATGAATTCCTATAAATAGAAAGGTGCTATTCCCTTGCACACACACAGAGAGATATACACACATCCGTGCAGAGAGAGAGCATTTCTTTACCGGAGCTGAGGTTGCGTTCGATCGTCCAAGGAGTAAGGCAGAGTTGATAGCACTTTCCCGAGCCTCTACCGTCACCCCCCAGAATCCAAATTAAACAATTGTACTTAGATTTCTTTTTCTAGGTTTTGTTCCTAGGCTTTCTTTTATACAAGCGAGTATGTAATTATGAGTCAAAGTTCAGTCCTCCTATAAAATTGTTCTGTTCTTCGACAATCAATGACAAACACGATGACGACTCTGTTGGGGACTAACTTCTTCACTGCTGAGAAGTTGGTGATACAATCGGATGCAGCCAAACTCGACACCACGCAACAGATGCTGGTTGTTCTCTTCGACCAGCAAGCGTTTGAAGAGATGCTCTCTGAGGGGAGCGCCAGCCCTATCCAGAAGCGAGCCGGCCGGAAGAAGGCCCGTAGGAAGTGGAGGCCCAAAACTGTTGCCCCTCTCCAAGCTTTGGAAGAAGTGTTCTCTGCTGCCCAATATGGCGAAGAAGACTCGCATGCGGCCCCACTTCAGGCCGCAGAGGACCCTGCTGTCCCCAAGTCCGGCAAAGGAAAATACTACGATGCTGGACTTGTGGGAGCAAATGAAAACTCTATGCGGTCCAGGAAGAAGCCGCATAAGGGTGCCAGCTCATGCAAAAGGCTCATGCGGCCACCAATCCTAGCCGCATGCAGAAGGCTCATGCGGCCACCAATCCCAGCCGCATGCAGAAGGCTCATGCGGCCACCAATCCCAGCCGCATGCAGAATGCCTATGCAGCCAGCAATTCCAGCCGCAGGGAAATGGCTTATGCGGCACCCAATCCCAGTCGCCGACCATCTGCCCTATGCGGCTCGGGGTTAGTCTTCGACCGCCTCTCATGCGGTCCTGACATCAGAAGCTCCACTGAGAATGTGCCAGATTCTATGCGGCACAGCTTGGACTCTTTTTACTATGCGCCCTCGGATGCTAGAGCGAAGAAGTCTAGGACAACACGGGCTCGTCGATCTCAGTCAGCTGTCCCAACCTCTGACCATCAGAGAGTCCCGCTAACTGTTATGCGGGCCTCTGATGGAAAGTTGTACAGAACCACCCATGTCCAGCTCCCGGCAGCAAACGGACAGGGTGGTTCCCAAGAGTCTCCTAACAATGATCGAGGGTAAGTACTTTTACTAGCCCCGCATCAGGGAGCAAACATGAAACCAATGCACTCGTGTGCTCGGGATTCCCGGGCCCACAAAACGAGTGTAAAGGTTGATCGAGATGTACTTGACTTGCGAGATATAATTTTTCACAAACGCAAGGAAAGAGAAGAAACCTTGGTGTGGAAAGAGTCCTTCTATGGACGTCACTGCACTCAAGTTATTGTAAATTACTGCTGTAATAAGACAGCAGTACAAGAGGACCGACAGTCCGTCTTCCAACGACTACAACAGCCAGGACCGGTCCTACAACAAAGCTCAAGGGATGAGGCGCTTCTTTTTGCCTTCTGTAACTCTACCCAGAAGGTCCCTACCGGCAAGGCAAGGAAGAAAATAAATGTGTCTAGCCCGATAATTTCAACCAGCGCAGCCAAGAAACTCTTATCTAAGCGGTTGTCCACAGCCGTCACAGGAGGAGTTTATCAAGGTACCCGCTCAAAAATGAAATCTTCAATACTTGGAGATTCGTCATCTACATCCCTGGAGGTAGTTGAAGCTGTGGGTATCACTCCCCGGAACATTCACAAAAATTTGGTGTTCCAAGAAGATGAACATGAGGAAACCATCCCCCCAGCGGATACAACAGAGTCTGACGTCCCTAAAGACGTCCACAAGTCCCAAGACGAGGCAACCTCCTATGCAGGAGGTGGTACTTCCTCCGAGTCCGAACCAGAGGAGAATATTCCCACATACCCCGACGACTTCTCTATGCGAGGGTATGAGTCGGGGGGCACGTCTTCTATAGTTCCTTCCACTTCTCCTCATGTGAGAACGACATTCATGACTGAGAATGATCAAGACGGTCCCAGTGATCGGCAACGCCTCGACACCCTTGAGGCCATACTTCATACCTTGGTTAAGTCAGTGGACGAAATCAAGGCGGCCCTACCGGCCCTACAAACAAGGACACCTGGTCAAACAAGCTTGGGTCCCGCCGCCAATGCAGACTCAAACACGACCGCACCAACCCCGGGCGACAATCCACCCGGAATATCGGTTCCCACTGCTACAGAAGAGGCTAGGGAGGCGAGAAAAGAAGTCCAGGAGCTCCGTACAATATTTTACGCCCGAGAAACTTCTTAGGACCTCAGGATACGACAGCCGTATCCCACTGCATGGAGAGATGTCCCCTTCCCTCCACGATACAAACCATTCAATATCAATCCATATGACGGAAAGACCTCTGCGAGACGGTATATGACCTACTTCGAGGTCACAACAGACCATCTGCCGCATGACGATGCCATCCTCACGCGATTATTCATCAGGGCATTGGAGGGGATCTCGTTCGACTGGTACCACAACCTGCCGGATAACTGCATCCATTCCTTTGCTGGCTTGAAACATATGTTCTTGGAAAGGTTCTATGAGGTGGGACAAGATGTGACAATATCAAACCTCATGGACGGTGTTCAAGGAGAAAAAGAACTGACAAGGAATTACATCGAGCAGTTTTGCCAAACCGCGATAAAATTGCCCTCTGGTAACCCGGACTCTTCTTTAATTGAGTTTTGCCAAAAGAGGCTGCTCCCTACAATCAGCCTCTGGATGGGCGAAGATCAATTTAAAGACTGGAAGGCCTTTATCATCAGCGCCACTAGCACAGAAGCAAAATTGAAGAAGGCTCGCCAACTGGGGCTACATATCTCGGATGCAGAGGATAAGTGCAAACGCCCTAATACCAACAACAACAACGACAAGTTCCTCAAGAAAAATTATATATAAATGACATCTTCCAACTATCTCTCAGATTGTGAGTTATGTACCCTCTGGTACTACTGAACTTACACTCTGACCTCAAATCTTCCAGATTGTTGAGTTATGTACCCTCAGGTACCACTGAACTTACTCTCTGACTTCTCCATCTCATCTCCTAGTCATAACTAGGAACCTCCATATTAAATGCTTTTCTCCTCCAGAGTTTGCCTCAAAATCTATTACCCACACCACCAGTGCGCAGAAGGGTAATAGGTCCACAAAATTTATCCTAATCTATTACCCGCACCACCAGTGCGCAGAAGGGTGATAGATCCACAAAACTTATCCTAATCTATTACTCGCACCATCGGTGCACAAAAAAGGGTAATAGGTCCACAAAATTCTCCAACGAGGAAAAACAACCACGTCTATATTTCCTCTGAGTTGTTTTCCCGTCCATCACAAACAAATCACCCAATACATAGAACTTCCACGTTGATAACACATCTGAGTTGTTTAGTATATCCCCATTTGGCCTACTCCTACCACGTCCTCATTACCTCTGAGTAGGGAGGCTCTACTTTGGACCCATATTTACCACGTCCTCATTACCTCTGAGTAAATATGTTGGTTCGCTCTACTTATTATCAGTACTTGCATCGCTAGTACACAAAAAGGGTAATAAGTCTAATAAAATTATCCTAATCTATTACTCACACCATCGGTGTACCAATGAGTGGTAGATCCACAAAATATCATTCAAATCTATTACTTGCACTACCAGTGCACAAAAAGGGTAATAGGTCCACAAAATTCCCCAATAGAAAAAACAACCACGTCCATATTACCTCAGAGTTGTTTTTCCGTCCATCACAAACAAACCACCCAATACATAGAACTTCCATGTTGATAGCACCTCTGAGTTGTTCTGTGTATCCTCATTAGGCCCACTCCTACTACGTCCTCATTACCTCTGAGTAGGAAGGCTCTACTTTAGACCCATATTTACCACGTCTTCAATATCTCTGAGTAAATATGTTGGTTTTCTCTCCACTTATTATCCGTACTCGTACCGCCAGTACACAAAAAGGATAATAGATCCACAAATATCCTCTGTTGACCACAAATGTTGTATTAGGTTCCCTAGTACATGTACCCCTTTTTTACAATCATATGCTTCTGGAACCCAGTTGTTCTGTGACATTCATTACACGTTACGTAGAACTTCCACATCCATATTACCTCTGAGTTGTTCTATGTATCCTCATCTGAGTCCACTTCCACTACGTTCTCATTACCCTCAACCCCATATTTACCATGTTCTCACCACCTCTAAGTAAATATGATGGTTCCCTCTCTCAACTTATTATCCGTACCTAAAACCAAGGTACGCCAAGGATGATAAGTCCGCATAAAATCTCCAGCGGAAGTACCCAAACCTATCACGTTCATGCTACCTCTGATAGGATTGCCACACCTAAACAACTATACTTTCCATGCTTTTTATTCAAAGTATTCCAAATTTGCAATTTAAAAACTTTGAAGGAGGTCTTGTAGAAGCATGAAAAATATTGCTTTTAGTCCCACATCGGAAAGGAGAAGAAGAAAGGGCTCACTCCATTCTATAAATAGAGCCTCCTTACCTCCTTTGAAAAGGGCACCAACTTTCCTTCCCTTATTCCAACTTGGACTCTTCCTACTACGCACCTTCGGGTGCTAAGTCGAAGAAGTCTAGGACAGTGCGGGCTCGTCGAGCTCAGTCAGCTGTCCCAACCTCTAACCATCAGAGAGTCCCGCTAACTGTTAAGCGGGCCTCTGATGGAAAGTTTTACAGAACCGCCCGTGTCCAGCCCCCGGCGGCAAACGGACAGGGTGGTTCTCAAGTGTCTCCCAACAAAGATCGAGGGCAAGTACTTTTACTAGCCCTGCATTAGGGAGCAAACATGATACCTACGCACTCGTGTGCTCGGGATACCCGGGCCCACAAAGCGAGTGCAAAGGTTGATCGAGATGTCCTTGACTTGTGATATGTGATCCTTCATAAACGCAAGGAAAGAAGGAGATTCTCTATGCGGCTCGAAATCAACATGGAGTCTCATGCGGCTCAAAACCCAGAAAGCTCCATACGGCCTATAAGAATTTTTCATGCGGCTCAACAAAACCCAGAAAGCTTCATGCGGCCCAAAAGCAGCGGGGGGCCTTATGCGGTTCGAAATCAGCCTAAGCAATAAAATGTAGCTGGCCATAATTACTCTGACACAAAAGTGACAGCTCTGATATAAAGACGAGACGTGACATGTTCCTAAAAAGACGAAAAAATCATCATGATATCCGGTACAGTACACAGTTCCAAAGAAGATCGCCTATGAGACACTCTTTATGCGGCCCAGTCAGGAGACGTCCTTCATGCGGCTCGGTTATTAGACGTCCTTCATGCGGCTCGGTTATGAGACGTCCTTCATACGGCTCGGTCATGAGACGTCCTTCATGCGGCTCAGTTATGAGACACTCATTATGTGGCTCGACTATGGGATAATCCTTCATGCGGCTCAGCCAGGATACATCCTTCATGCGGCTCGGCTATGGGACAGTCCTTCATGTGACTCAGCCAGGATACATCATTCATGTGGCTCGCCACAGAGTAGAAGTTGAGACACGTGGCAGAAATTGACCAAGTCTTAACAGTTCGGATTTAGTGCGACAAACAGATCATGATCAATCTTAACCAATCCCCAGCTGCCCACTTCTCGAGGCACAGTTACAAGGATGTGGCCCAAAATTAGCCACGTGGCTGTACACCCCATTACTCATGAATTCCTATAAATAGCAAGGTGTTATTCCCTTGCACACGCACAGAGAGATATACACACATCCGAGCAGAGAGAGAGCATTTCTTCACCGGAGTCGAGGTTGCGTTCGATCGTCCAAGGAGTAAGGCAGAGTTGATAGCACTTTTTCGAGCCTCTACCGTCACCCACCAGAATCCAAATTAAACAATTGTACTTAGATTGCTTTTTCTAGGTTTTGTTCCTAGGATTCTTTTGTACAAGCGAGTTTGTAATTGTGAGTCAAAGTTCAGTCCTCCTATAAAACTGTTCTGTTCTCCGACAATCAATGGCAAACAAGAACCAGCGTGTCTGTTCATGAGGGCGCATAACATCATTCCAGCTCGAGAACGACTATAAAATGGGGGCTTCATCCCTCTTCAAAAGGACATAACGGAGAGCATTTTCAAGAGCCAAATTGCTGTACTTCTTTCCATTGAGCCGAGAGTTAGCAATTTTCTTAGGTTTTCTCCCACTTTTGTAATCGGAGTATCAATGGAGTAAAGGAGCAACTGCCGCTCGATCTCCATCGTCCTATTCCCCAGAATTCTTTTTTTTGTACTCGAGGATCCTCAGTGCAGGATCTCTCAGGCGTACTCGATTTGTGGTGTCTTGCGCCAATAAAAAAAAGACAACATTTTTTTCTTCTTTTTTGTGTGTGTCCACAAAAATGGCGACTCCGCTGGGTACTACCTTTTTCTCTGACGAGAATGTGGTGACACAATCTGATACCGAGAAAGTAGAAAGTACTCAGAAGATGCTGATCGTAAAATTTGATCAGTAGGCGTTCGAAGAGATGCTCTCGAGGGACGACTCTACTCCCTCAAAATTAGCAAAGCCAAACAAGTCTCATAAGACTTGGCTTCCGAAGGCTCGCTGCGCATATCCTGCTAGTGCCATAGCGGATATGCAGCTGGAGGACTCTGTCACCTGGGCACAGGACTCTGCCACAGAAGTTCTCCAAATGGAGAAGGCTCATACCGTTCCGGGCTCTACTAGCCCAGTGACTTCTTCCCTCCACAACCAACAACAGAGTGTTCAACACTCGAGACTTGGCAGAGAAAAACACTACGATGCCAAAGATCGAGTTGTACGGTACTCTAGCCAGACCCGGCGAGGCTCACGAACGAAGGAGGTGGAACTGGAAGAAAACAGCGCTGCTACACCAAGCATGTGCCCAAAGCCATGCGCCCAAAGGAGTGTTTGGGAGCATAGCCCCAACCAAAATACTTTTGTCTTCAACAGGCTGGGCACTCAGAGTCATGCGCCCAAGGCTATGCGCCCAGGCTCTCTGGATCCATGCTATGCGCCCACATCAAGGAGACTCAAACATGCTGTCAAGAAGCATGCGCCCAAGCCCAGTCTCCAAGGCTTATGTGCCCACAGTAAAAAGATAGGTCCCAACGCGTATAGCATGGGGCTGTCTTTAAGGACATCACAGAACTTAGGTGTGGGGGTTGCCCTGCACATGAACTAAGTCTGGATGCGCCTACTCTCCTTACGAACCCGCATGTAAAGCTCGACGATGTATGCAACATGGGTTGTAAGACAAAACTCCCTGCGCTGACTTGCGCGACATGATAAATCATAAGCGTAAAGCGAGGGATAACATAACAATTCATAGTGCACTTTCGTGGGCTAATATTGTTATCAACTGTTGTTACTCCAAAGTAACAAGAGTGCCTCAGAGAAAGTCCGTGTTTCGACGACTGCACTTCTCTGACTATGAGAAGCTACTATGTGTTTCATCCAACATGGCTTCATGGGGTCCTCCTTACGGAAGCCCCAATCAAAGACGGTAGACCACCAACCCATTCTTCTCTCCTAGTTCTACGAGAAGGAGAAGACAAAGTCAACCAACAGATGGCCAACGGGCTGTCATATCTGAAGGAGTCTATATGGGCACTCGATCAAAGGCAAGATTTCATATGGACGACGAAGATTCCCAAGCCGGGGTAAGCATTCCCTCAGAATCTGAAGCAAATGACCCCCATACTGGGGGTAGCCTTCCAGAGGACGATGACCCCTCTCAATCCGATGGCGGCTATCTACCTCCTTTACCTGAAGATGAAGGACTTATCCACTCGGAGACAGACAGTATCAACACCAATTGTACTGTTTCTTCGGTTTATCCTCGCATGCTATCTACATATATGACGGACGGAGAAAGACCTGAAGAAGCCAGTGATCAGACTAGTAAACGGCTAGAGGGTCTCGAAATAGTATTCGCCAAGATCACTGATATGCTTACTAGTATCATGGCAGTTCAAGCTGCTGGAGCTGTTCCTCCACCTCAACAAAATGCCTCAGCCCATGCTAGTCCTTCTCACAGCAATAACCCTCCTTCCCTATAAAAGGAGTATTATTCTGTTGCGCCTCCTCCAAATCTTATAAATACTAGGGGTGGTCCTTCACCAACAACATCTGACAACCGCTCAACAGTTGTTTCCCAATACCTGCTCAATCAACAGGATACAATTATTCCCTGGTTGCTCGCCTCGACACCATCTCACACAAAAACGAGCTACAGAAGATGGGGATATCTTAACTGCATCCCCTGAGTGGGAGAACGCTACTTGCCTTCCTAACTACAAGCCGCTGACGCTGAACTCATTTGACGGTTTGACTTCTCCTCGTCAGCATATGACGTACTTCAACACGCAGACTCTGTACTTGTCCCGAGATGATCCGTTCCTGTCGAAGCTGTTTACTAGCACCTTGTAGGGGGTAGCCTTCGAATGGTTCTGTAGTCTGCCCGACGGGTGTATCAATTCATTCAAAGACTTGGAGAGGTTGTTCCTCAACAGGTTTTACGAGAGTGGCATGCATATTAGTATGCCCACTCTCATCGAGACCAAGCAAAGGAAGACTGAATCTGTCATTGCCTTCATCGAATGCTTCAGACGACTAGCACTGAAGATGCCCTTCGGCATACCAGACTCAGAACTTATGGATACTTGTCGACATAACTTCCTTCCAACAGTAAAGTTTTGTCTAGGTATACATAAGTATGATACATGGCCCGCTTTTATTAGGGCCGCTGATGCTTTTAAAAATGATGTTCCTAACTTGAAACTACTGGAGCTGAAGACACCCAAATCTGAAGACAAAGGCAAGCATCCTCAGACTATCCCTGTTCGTGGGGGTAAAGGAAAAGAAGTGTTTCACTTAACAAAATGCCTGGAAATCGGATTTTGAAAATAAAACGAGAAAAAGTACAAGAAGTACAAATTTAATTCTGGGAAGTATTGCTATGAAAGTCTGATCTATAAATGATCACTTTGTTCCTTGGACCATACGATGATGATGAAGATCACTGCTAGAAGATGAACAGTTGGAAGAACTAAGTCACCAGAAAGGTATCGTCGCACTTGGGCACTGATGGCGAGGCCGAATGCTTTCCTGCTTTGCTGCACTCTATTCTGGAAGAAAAGTTGAAGAAGAATGCTCCAAAAAATCAAAGTCTCTGAGCTCTAATCTCTATGTATTCTCTCCTCTCTCTCTCTATGTGTTTTATATGAGAAAAATCAGTCTATTTATAGACTTGGCTTCTTGTACGTAAAAGCTCAGCAAAAGTTCCTTCTTTACGCTAATAACTGCCACCCATGACCGAAGTCACCCTCTGCATACATTAACACGTGTACAATCATTTCAATAAGAATAGGATGCACGTACACACGTTCTTCGAGATGTATGGCATAAAAGCCATGTAGGCAAACCACGTTCCAAATTGGTGAAGAAGAATAGGTCGTAAAAATAATCCAAAATACTCTGAGCGTAAAGTAGTAGACTAGGCGTAAAATAGCCCTGACGTGGACTTCCCGCGTAAAGTGGTTGTTAAACAACCTTGAGCGTAAAGTAGCCCAAATAAACTTTATGCACACGTCAACTTTTGAGCGTAAAAACTCATACAGTCTCCATGCGTAAAAGAAGCCATACTATGAGCGTAAAATAGCTCAGTCCACATACTAAACGACAACATTGGTCTCTGTGTAAAACAAATCCCTTCGAATTCTGTGATATATGCCATCATTAAATCTTCATGTCAGGCTTTGCATTAAATGCAAGACTTGACAGCTTTGTCTAGCGTAAAGTGGTTAGTCTGTCTTAGGCGTAAAACCATTGGCTTGACCCTGGCGTAAAACCATTGGCTTGACTCTGGCGTAAAGCGATTAGCCTGTAACAATAGATCATGTTGAGTGGAATGCTTCTATCTCTTTGACTCATTCCATGGAGCACTTTTTACGCTCCTACAAGACCCCCTTCAAAGTTTTCAAGTATCTTCAAAATTTGAAACACTTTGAACAGAAGCGTAAAAGTCGAGATTTGACCAGTCAGCGTAAAATTCGGGAAATGGTGTCGGTCAATACTTAACCGTCATAATGAATTTCCTCTCAAAAGTTTCGAATGCTTCTTCATCTTCCCGAGTTTGTATTAATAATGATCAGTTTCCCATAAGGAATATGAAGAGTTGATTTGGTTGTGTATATAAGGAGAAATTCTTCATTCTTGCTTTTCATCCTTATACTATCATGGCACCAAAGAAAGAGATTAACAAGGAAGAGGCTCCGAGCTCAAGGGTTGATATAGAGATAGAGGTTGAGTGGGCACGCAACTTTATAGAGTGCTTTGGACTGACTCCAGCAGTCTTTGGACGTATAAATGGTGGTCCCCCAACTGCGTATGAAGGATCAGGTGATGCTGAAGCATTTTTTAATCTGATGCATCGTTTCGGGATCTGCAACATGCACGAGATAGACGCCTCCCTTCGTCAGCCCAACGAAGGAGAGAAAAAATAATATTTTATATAGAAGTGTCGTATATGTGTTGCGACTCTTCAACTTATCTGTAGGGGCCTACTCCCCTTTTTATAAATAAAATCTTAATATTGATCTCATCTGTTGGTATATAAAATTGTTCTATATCTCCTTTAACTGCATCTATGGTTGTTCATTCCCAAGAGAAACAAAACAACACGTGGCATCTGCCTTGTGGTCACGAGCGCCATTTTAGTAGGATCTTTCCCGAAATAGACTCACGCCAACTGTATCTTCAACCCTTATAAATAGCTGAGTTAAAGAATGTTTTACACATTCTCATTCTTCCGAAGATAGCTTTTTGTAACATTTCATTCTCCAACGAGAGATTGATAATGGCGATGCTTTCCGATGCTGTTCCTCTGTACGCCCGGTAGCTCTTTGCAAGATTTAATTCTCCAACAAATGATGATGCTTTCTAATGCCGTCTCTCTGTATGCCCAGTCACCAGACGTTGATTCAACCACTCTTAGAGCAGAATCATCTGAACTTAATGGTAAGTTCAATTTGTAAATCGATCGTCTGCTTTTGAACTTTTTGTCGAAAAAAGATGTCGATCTTTAAACGAGCGTAAATCCTTAACAGATGTGGAGCTTTGTGCGTAAAACATTGGCGTAAAACCTGGCATAAAAACCTCAGGTGTAAAGCCTTGTTGCACGTAAAACATTGGCATAAAATCTTGTAGATTAAGTGCACATGAATCACTGGCGTAAAAGCCTTGTTGCACGTAAACATTGGCGTAAAACCTCGTAGATTAGGTGCACATGAATCACTGGCGTAAAAAGCCTTGTTGAATAAGGTGCATGAGCATCAGTCTTTAATTGACCAGTAAGTGGCTGATGATACTTTTGTTGAAAATTTTTCGCTGTTGTTTTCTGCAGAAGCTTGGCTGAAGAACTTTTCCAGAACCGGTATTGGCGACTTTGACGCTGTGAGGAGCATTCTTCTGACATCAAAATCAGGGAGCTCATGCGCTTTTGATGCGCAAATCAGACAACTCAGAACTTTTCGTGGGATAAAAGGGTCTTCCTCAGATGGTAGGAAGAGCCTTTATACACGGAAAGTTGGATAGTGGAGTCAACTCTATCCCGAAAAATTGGGTAGTAGAGTTCCTTTCACGGCAGGACTAGGAATTGTATCCCAATGCTGGATACATTCCTATCTCCTCTGAAAGGCCGCCACTTCTTCACCAATTGTATTGGCAGCAATACGTCTTCGGGCTGCCATACTCTGGGATTCTCCTCTCGTTCGAGAGAGAAGACCATAGTTTGATTCCTACTGTTCTGGTCGCCATTGAGGCTCAGACAGTAAGGAATTGACACCAACAACGATTCCGATAAAGAAGATCCAAAGAAGAAATAGATCTCGATTAGGTCATCGTTGTTGTATAGAATGAAAATCCAAAATGTAATAGATTTCCATGATGATTTGTAAGAAAGTCTAAGAAATGTAATAGACTTTTATGATGAAATGAGAATAGAAATGACAAGTCTTCTATGCTCAATGATTTGTATCTATCTAGAGGTAATATAGACATGATAGATAATGAAATCTTGTTTTCTGTTTTAGAGTATACAATACTATCAGAGGTAATATGGACATGACAGTATGTAAGAACTCAAAGAAAAGTAGATTAATATCTATGCAGAGGTCAAATAGACATGATAGATAGGAAATACAAAAAAATTTAATATTTATTCAGAGGTCATAAAAACGTGATAAATAATAAATCCAACTTTCTATACCAACTGGTAAGATAGAAGATCAAAATTTCTCTCCGAAGAAACGAGTAATCAGCTTAACCAAACCTTGGTAGCTAGGGATTAAGAAGACAGATGTCATTTGAGGATATATGCCAAAATGAATGGACCGACATATCTTTCGGGAAAAGAAAAAGGTTAATTCAATTCCATAATTAAATGGATGAATCTGATATAATGAACGGACAGGCCTTTTCGGGAATGAACAGTTGTTTTCAAAAGACTAGTTCATTAGTAGATCTCTCCTATAAATAGGTGAGAACTCTTTGTAACATTTCATTCTTATTTCCACTCTTCTATCGGAAATGTCTTCCATGGACGTGCGGCAAAAGAATGAAGTCTCCAAGAAGGTTGAGGACGTCATTGAGACGCATCCCGTTGAGCTAACTGTATCAGGTCCAACCGAAGTAGGCAAAAGTTCTTCTACTCCCAAGCCACCACAAGCCATCTTTGCTTTCTTAGTAGAGCCAGGGAAAACTCCTGAAGAAGAAGCGCTGAGGATGGCTGCCTGCAGGTTTTTTATGAACTCAGGCAACGATGCCTTCGAAGCATTGGTTGACTATGTATTCAATAAGGAAGGCAGTGGTCCTCATCCTTAATCCTTTATTTAGAATAAAAATAAAAATAAATTTTATTTTCATTCTGCCTTTTTTTTATACATAGTACTTCTTAAGAAATTTGCCATTGATCGGCATCACGAGTAGATCTCCATTGGGCTTTGATAACCGATAGGCACCATTAGAAAATATGGTCTCAATTACATAAGGACCTTCCCATTTCGCTTGGAATTTCCCTTTGCTTTTGTGAGTCATAATCATCGGTCTTCGAACGGCTAATACCAACTCGCCAATCTTGAATACCCTCTCTTTAACTTTACGATTGAAAGTTCGAGATATACGGGCTTGATATAGCTCAATATGCTATTGTGCTTGAAGACGCTTCTTGTCCAATCCTTCAAGTTCTTGGAGTCGTAAGCGATCATTGTTCTCTATAGTTAGCTCATTAGCAATAGCTATTCATAGAGATGGAATCTGGATTTCCAAGGGAAGAATAGCCTTACATCCATAAACCAATAAAAATGGTGTAAAACCAGTAGGAGTCCGGACTGTTGTTCGATAAACCCATAAACAATCTCCAAGTTTCTCATTCCAATCATGTTTATTAGAAGAGACAAACTTTTTGAGAAGTTTAATGATCGTCTTATTGAAGGCTTCGGCTAAACCATTAGCAGCTGGATTATAAGCCGTAGAAGCCAAATTTTGAATTCGATTCTTATCACAGAACCGATAAAATGCCTGACTGGTAAATTGTAGACCATTATCATGAATTATTCGTCGAGGAATCCCGAAGCAATAAATGACATGATGTTTGATGAAGCTAATCACACTAGATGTTTTCACTTCAGCAAGGGGGACTGCTTCTGCCCACTTAAAAAAGTAATAGGTTATAGCTAATATGAACCGATGTCCTTTAACAGAAGGAGGGTTAATAGGACCAATGACATCCATACCCCAAGCTTCGAAGGGCCAGGAAGCTGCTATAGGATATAGAAATTCAGAAGGTTGGTGAATAAAGTCAGCATGAATCTGACATGCTTTACACCTTCTGGCGTGGTCCACAGCATCTGCTATCATGGAAGGCCAATAATACCCCATTCTTCGAATGCAGTCCTATAATTTCGGACCCGGTTGATGAGCACCACAGACGCCATCATGAGCCTCACGGAGTATCAGTTAGCTTCACTTTCTGAAAGACAGCGCAGCAAGAGTCCATCAAAGTAAAGATGAATCATAATAGAATCGAAATGATCGTCTTTTAATTGATGCAGCTTCTTTTGGATCTTCAGGTAAAATCCCATGAACCGCGTAATCAATAAATGGAGTTGTCCAATCCCTTTGCTGAGAGCTTGATTCTGTAGTATAACTCTGTTCAATACATAAATTATTCTTGACACAGAATAAATCTCGGTCCAACAAAGTAATTGTATTTTGTCTTCGGATTGGAACAGCCAAGTCTGCAGCTAGGCTAGCAAGAGCATCAGCCTCCACATTCTGAGAACGTGGTACGAATTCAATGAAGAATCCTTTGAATGAAAGGACCAATTCGACTACCACTTGATGATAAGGGATGAGATCAGGATTTCTGACTTCATAAGTCCCTCTAACCTGATTAACAATCAATTGAGAGTCTCCATAGGCTTCTAGGAATTCAATATCTAATTATTTTACGACTTGGAGACCAATCAATAGAGCATTATATTCTGCTACATTATTGGAGCATGGTTCATTGAGAGAATAGGCACGGTATATGACCATTTTGTCAGGAGAAACAAGACGATTCCTACCCCAGAGATAATATTACCTTTAGGTCCAACCCGTGATGCTCCGTCAAAATATAATTGCCAAATGTCATTTTTAAAGTCATATTGCAATCCACAACTTCATCTGGAATGTCCTCATATAACTTTGATGTTTCAGGTATAGGATGGACAGCTAAGAAATTAGCTAATGCTTGACCCTTCACTGATTTTTGAGGTATATAAACCATGTCATAAGGAGTAAGCAACATCGCCCAGGTAGCTAACCTAGAGTTAAGAATGCGCAGTTTTCTCATCAATACCCGAATGGGACTTATTCTGGAGATGACATGGATAGTCTGTCCTGTCACATAATGTCTTATCTTTTGGACAGCAAAAACCAAGGCCAGATATTCCTTTTCTACATGAATATACCTGTGTTCTGCTCCGACCATCATTCGGCTAAGATAATAAATCGCTTGTTCATGCCCTATATTACTTTTTTGTGCAAGGAGAGCACCAAGTGAATGATCCAAAGCTCGAACATATAGCAAAAATGGTCTTTCTATCACTGGAGGTACCAAAACAGGTAGATTTGTAAGGTATTGCTTGATATCATTGAAGGCTTTCTGACACGCTTCATCCCAAACAAATGATACACCCTTCTTTAATAGACGAGAGAAAGGCTGGCATCTTCCAGAGAGATTGGATATAAATCTTCTGATATACGCAATGCGACCTTGGAAGCCACAGAGTTCTTTTAAATTACGTGGAGGACGCATTTCAAGAATTGCTTTAACCTTATCAGGATCAACATGGATACCCTGAGAAGTAATGACAAATCCTAAAAACTTGCCACTGGAAACCCCTAAGAAAGACTTAGTAGGATTCATTTTGAATTGATGTTGGCGCATCAATTCAAATACTGTCTTTAAGTCTTGAATGTGATCATCTTTTGATCGACTCTTAACAGCAATGTCATCTACATAACATTCTACTGTCTTTCGTAGATGTTCTTGAAAGATGTTGCTCATAGCCCGTTGGTACGTGGCACCGACATTTTTAAGACCAAACGGCATTACCGTATAGCAGTAAACCCAAGGGGTGTACGAAAAGCAGTATGCTTCTCATCTTCTGGATGCATCTTAATTTGATTATATCCTGAGAATCCGTCCATGAAAGACATGCGTTCAAAACCACATGTATTGTCTGTCATGACATCAGTAATTGGAAGTGGAAATTCGCCTTTTGGACAAGCTGCATTAAGATCTCGAAAATCTATGCAAAATTGGACTTTTCTGTTCTTCTTTATAACAGGAACAATGTTGGCAACCCAATCGGGGTGTTGTTCTTCACGAACAAAACCATACGTGATCAGCTTTTTGACTTCTGCTTCAATTGTATCCATCATATCTGGTCGAAAATGCTGTTACTGTTGTTTTACAGGCTTAGCATTAGAAAGAATATTGAGTTTATGAGTAGCAACTTTGGGATCTAGACCTGGCATATCCTCATAACTCTATACAAAAATATCAATATATTCTTTGATCAGTTTTATCAATTCTTTCTTTTCATCTTCATAAAGATTCTTACTGATGAATATTGGTTTGGGCGTAGTTTCATCTCCAACGTCAATCTGTATAATTTCGTCCTCTGTAGGTGGTTGTCGTTGTTCAAAACGAAGTTCCCATTGAGTGTCCATCTGTTGAGCCCAAGGATCATTCTCAAATGGCTCGAATTCACCATCAATTTGAACCATATAAGCCAAAAATATTTGCTCAGATTCATCATAATAGTCTCCTTTAACATATGAGGGGTGAGATGTATCAGATTCGATAAATTGGATTTCTTTCGAACCTGATGATTGTGAAGAGCTAGAAGAGAATTTTTCTTGTATATTGTCATTAAACATATGGGACGGATCATATCCCAACCCATGACGAGTCTTCCGGTAAAACGGATCACCACATAATGGTAGTCGTCTACCTTTGCCTTGATTGAGACCTTGCATAGTCTTCAAATCATATCCCATGTTCGGGATAATCTTGAGAGATTGTTGACTATATCTGTCAATTCGGATTCTTCTTTTATCTTTATCTCTCAAATCATCTGTCTGAGCAATAGGGATATTTCTAGCCAGGCCAAACACAATTTGGCGCTTGTTTTTCTTATCAGACGGAACCACGAAATAAGATTCTTTGTGACGTCTATAAGTTACACAAGCTTGCGATGAAGCGGCTACAGGAAGAAGATAGGGAGAAGATGTTAGAAACCTTTGAGCATAAGGTCCAACATCGACATGAGGAGGAAAAGAATTTTCCTTATTGTTAATGTATAAGATTTTCTCTGTGTCTATGTCGTCTTTATATTGATGACTTTGATTACCAGAAGATAAAGTCATTCTTTCAATAAACTTGACAGCCATATACTCGAAAAGAAAATCTTCATTGATATCAAAAAGTATAGAATGATCAATATTTACATCATTTATAATTTGACTGCTACGCTTCGGATTAATCACTAGTGGACTATCATCCGTCTTCTGCGTAGATTTGCCAAGATTGACAATCAATGGAGGTTCTGAATCATTCGTACGAAAAGTATGCCCTTTGACTTTGATCACAAGAGGTTGAACTTGGTTTTTAGTAGGAATATTCACTGATTCCTCAGATGAAGCTTGAGTTCTTCCTTTAACCTTGGTCATCAAAGGTTGATTGTTGACAGATTGGGGTTGGATTCGCCCTTTAACTTTGATATTCAAAGGTTGCTCTTCTGGCGGATCTTCGTTAATAGACTGATCTTCAGCAGATGATTGATCTTCAGGCATATATGATATCTCTTTCACATGCTCTTGTTTGTAAAGCCTTGAGTCGAAAAAATAGGCTTTGACACTCTTGAAAGGATTGATATCAGCAAACTCAGTCTTCATAACTCCTTGGGGATCCACATACTTGAAGCATTGGTGGAGAGTCGAAGGTACGATGTTATGCTCATGTAACCACGGTCTTCTAAAAAAAATATTATAGGATACGTCTGAGTTAATAACATAAAATGTTGCCATAGTTCGAAGATCACCAATCTGAATCTTCAGACGAATCTTCACCAGTCGTTTGCTCTTTCCAGAGTTGAAACCAACTATTGTGGTACTAGTATAAGTCAGATCACTAGTAGGAATCCTCAATGGTCTTAGCATACTTTGAAGAATTATGCTAATGGTAGACCCAGGATCAATGTAAATTCTGTCAACTTTAATGGATTCAATATACCCAGTGTAGCACAAAGGCCTGTCATGCTTGTTATGCTTCAACAACATATCTTTTTGTATAAAGGTGATATTGGGAATCGCTTCAATCACACTATGACAATGTGGACATGATACTGGTATATTGTCAGGAGTCTTGAGTTGAGCTAAGCAGGAATCAGTTTGCAGCAAAGCTACACTCAAAGTTTTGCGACTTTCTTTAGAAAGGTGGAGCAACTCGAAGATAGATAATCTAGCCGGAGTATTAGCTAACTGGGCTAGAATATCAAATTTATAGGGTTTTATCACCACCCCCTGACTGGAAGTAGACTTCAACGGGATGTCAAAGCGTATCGCTTTCTGTTTCCCCTTTTCAACCACAGCAGGAGCAAGAGACGGTTGAGTTGATGGTGTTTCAACATTCTCAGCTTCTTTGGAGGATCTCTCATAATCTTTGTGGACTCTTTTCTAGATCTTGTACCAGCAAAAGTTTCTTCTTCAGACTAAGAAGAAGGAAGTACCATATTGCAGGATTTAATCTTCCTTTCCTTAGCCTTCTTCTTGTGACAATTGTTATGAGGAACCTCAGAACCCAATCCAACAGTGGATTTTTTATTTTGAATTTGTAAAGGAAGTCGTATTCCTTTATCATAATTCAAACCTTCTGCCTTTTGAAATTCATAATCCATCTTCTTCATGAGAAGGACAGATTGCCGACTGTATAAGTGAGTAGGCAGTGGACTTTCAACAGGTGGTTCCATAGAGGAAGAAGAAGAGATCTCTGTAACTACAGAAGAATGAGGAATAAACGTCTCTGTAGCTACGGAAGAAAAAGGATTCGGGATACGAGGAAAAGTCCCTGTAGGAGCTTTTTTATAAGTAGCGAAGACTTGTTGTGCCTTGTATAAGGGAACACTATTCATGGCTAGCCACTGCTGATGAGTAAGCTTGAGCTTGGCAGGAGGAGCCAGACTTGGAGGACATATGTTCAATCCTCTCAGTCTATCTTCCAAAGGAATGCCATCCCATAGATGATCCAAATCATCAGGATCTGGAATAACATGAGAAATCATGTTGCAGGTTTTGACTTTCTTATCTTTCTTGGATTTTGAAGTTTTACCTTCATCTTCCATTTCAGGTACTAAGTCAGGATGTACCCACATAATTTCACCATTCTTTAATGTAAGAGGCAACAATCCTTCATTTTCCTCCATGGCAGGCGGGATATTCACAATCTTCATCGTCGCCTTCGGAATTGGGACAATTCTATCTGGTACTTGTTGTGGAGGAAAATCTCCAAATTAAAGAGAAACCATATTGGTTGTAACCGTATGGTCATCATTGGTTAAAGCAATAGCACCACCATTTATCAGCTCTTGGATTTTCTTCTTCAAAATATAGCAAGCACTGGTAGGATGATTAATGTATCTATGATAGATACAATATTTGGAATTGTCGGTCAGATTTACCTCATTAGGCCTCTTTGGCTACGGAATATGGAGTTTACCACTCTTCACCAGACATTGGAATATCCCTGGGATATCACTTTCGTCAAAAGAGTATTCTTCTTTTGGCCTGGAAGATTCCTGATTATTCGACGTCGTTTTATTCTTGGAAAGATTGACCATAAGAGTGTCCTTTCCTTTCATATTACGATTGCCGAAATTATTACCAGGATTACCTTTCTTTTCTTTATCCTCAGAGGCAAAAATTATCCCATGTTCACGAGCCAACCTACCATTGGTCTCGGCAGAAACTGCTGCTATGATAAACGAAGCCCAATCTGTGAATTGGGAACCCGTGAAGACAGCGATGGATGGTCGCAGATTCATCTTACATGTATCAATCAGCGCTGAATCTGGCATACCAGGGGGCATCTTTAGAGTCGCCTGTCGAAAACGTTCAATGAACATCCGAGTATCTTCTTTCTCCTTTTGCTTGATTTCTATTAAGGAGGACATGTTCATGTCCATACCTCATTCATAGAAACGGAAGAGAAACATTGCCTTAAATTCATCAAAAGACGAAATGCAATTGTCGGGTAAACTACGATACCAGTCGTAAGCTGAACCCGTCAAGCATCCAATGAATACTCGAGTGAGAAGAGCATCATTTTTCTATAAATTTACAGACATAATATCAAAGTAATTGATATACTGACTAGAAGAAGCCTTTCCATCAAATAATACCATTGACTGTGGCTTGAATTTCGATGGAAAGGGTACATCATTCCAATGAGGAGGATAAGGTTGCTTAATCCCTAACCTCTGGAGTTGATCCTTTTGCTTCAAAACTTCAAACTGTGTTTTGAGCTCACGTACTACTTGAATGGCTTCGCTGGTTTGTGGAAGCACATTTGATTGAAAAGTTGTTGGTTGTACCGTAATTCCCACCGAAGATGGTACATCTTCTGGAATGATGGGATCTGGAGATGCAGAATTTTGGTTAACAGCAGGCTCTTGGATATTCAAAGGTATATCAACCCCTTGGCTATCTTGAGTTGGTGCTGCTACTTGAACCGGTGTTACAATTGCTGGTTGAGCAGTTTGCTGAGCCATTATTATCTGGTGCATGCTTTGCATCATGTTAAGCATGTCTTTCAATGATTGCTCAACGGCAGTGAGACGTTGTTCTATATTAACAGATGACGTCTCTGTTTCGTCTCCAATAGTGTAGGATTCAACCTCTCTTGAAGATATAGAAGGATTACTATAGAAGTATGAATCAACACTATCAGTTTCGGACTCAAGAGATTGAGTACCCCCAGCTTCAGAATCAGAAGTCTGTAATTGTCTTTGTCTTCTTGATCGAGTATTCTGATATACCCCTTCAAAAGAATCAAGAAGTCTGTTGAATTGTTGTTGACCTGGGGTTTGGGACGTGTTTCGTCTAGGACGTCATCCTCTGTTGGTATGAGATGCCATGTTGACTGATGCATATGACAACTCATCAGCTTGTTATTGGGGCGCATTAAAATTCAATCGATCAAAAACTGACCGTCTGGAAGCCGAGCAACAACATTTGATCACAATCTGGTGACACTCACAGTGATGATTTTCTTGGGGGAGTGTCACGGGAGATTGTCTATTTTTACGCTTTTGCATTAGCAATTCACGTAAATCAGAAGGAGTAGAAGGAGTAGTCTTTTTATTACATTTGGGGTAGCAAAACGTTTAGTCCCTTGTGTATAAAGAAGATTACTAGCTGCATTCGCAGAACTAAACTGTACATTTCTACGCATTTGGAGTTGTGTGCGCAAATCTTGAGATTTTTGAGCACGAAGGACTCCATTTTCATTGCGTGTGATTTGTAGGTTTGGTACTTTGCGTAGAGCAGTATAAGAAGGTTGTTGGTATAGAACTGAAGTTTTACCAACAATATTTTTACGCTGTATGCATTTAGGTACATTCACATTAGATGTAAAAACATCGTTGCGAATTTTATCTACACTGTCACAGACAGGAGACTTACCTTTACGCGTTGAGCGTAAAAATTGATTATCTACCACATCACAGACGGAAGATTTTCCTTTACGCGAAGAGCGTAATTTTTGTGTGTCTACCACGTCACAGACGGGAGACTTATTTTTACACTTAGAAACACAAGCATTAGAGTTTATCTCATTACAAATGGGAGACTCGTTCTTATGCACTGAGCGTAAATTTTGGTTTTTACCCACTGGGCGTAAAACATTATTTTTACGCACCGGGCGTAAAACCTGATTATCTTCACCATCACAGACGGGAGATAACTTGCTATACTTAGAGTGCAACGCTGAAGTAAGGACTACCTCGTTACGAACGGGAGCCCTTACGATAGGAGTGGGAAGAATTCCCTTGCCATCAGAAGCAACAAAGAGATCAGAAGCTATTTTGGATTTAGGAATCCAAACTTTTCGTGCTTTGCGAGATTTTTGAACATTGGAGCAGCGAGAACCACCCCCAGTTCGGAGCATCTCTTCATAAGCAGTCTAGTCAAAGTGTACAACCAGAGTCTTCTTTGTCGATCCAATCGACACATCATCGTATTGAGCAATTGCCTCCTCGTCAGAGGAGAAGGTCTTCCCTAGCAGAGTCGTCATTTTTATTTTACTTAACAAATTGCCTGGAAATCGGATTTTGAAAATAAAATGAGAAAAAGTACAAGAAGTACAAATTTGATTCTGGGAAGTATTGCTATGGAAGTCTGATCTGTAAATGATCACTTTGTTCCTTGGACCATACGATGATGATGAAGATCACTGCTAGAAGATGAACAGTTGGAAGAACTAAGTCACCAGAAAGGTATCGACGCACTTGGGCACTGATGGCGAGGCCGAATGCTTTCCTGCTTTGCTTCACTCTGTTCTGGAAGAAAAGTTGAAGAAGAATGCTCCGAAAAATCAAAGTCTCTGAGCTCTGATCTCTATGTATTCTCTCTCTCTCTCTCTGTGTGTTTTATAGGAGAAAAATTAGTCTATTTGTAGACTTGGCTTCTTGTGCGTAAAAACTCAGCAAAAGTTTCGTCTTTACGCTAATAACTGCCACCCATGACCGAAGTCACCCTCTGCATACGTTGACACGTGTCCCATCATTTCAATAAGAATAAGATGCACGTACACACGTTCTTCGAGATGTGTGGCATGAAAGCCATGTAGGCAAACCACGTTCCAAATTGGTGAAGAAGAATAGGACGTAAAAACAACCCAAAATACTCTGAGCGTAAAGTAGTAGACTAGGCGTAAAATAGCCCTGACGTGGACTTTCCGCGTAAAGTGGTTGTTAAACAACCTTGAGCGTAAAGTAGCCCAAATAAACTTTATGCACACGTCAACTTTTGAGCGTAAAAACTCATACAGTCTCCATGCGTAAAAGAAGACATATTGTGAGCGTAAAATAGCTCAGTCCACATACTAAACGACAACATTGGTCTCTGTGTAAAATAAATCCCTTCGAATTCTGTGATATATGCCATCATTAAATCTTCATGTCAGACTTTGCATTAAATGCAAGACTTGACAGCTTTGCCTAGAGTAAAGTGGTTAGCCTGTCTTAGACGTAAAACCATTGGCTTGACCCTGGCGTAAAACCATTGGCTTGACTCTGGCGTAAAGCGATTAGCCTGTAACAATAGATCATGTTGAGTGGAATGCTTCTATCTCTTTAACTCATTCCATGAAGCACTTTTTACGCTCCTACAAGAAGTCCTGAAAGTTGACACATCCAAAGGAGCTTCCAATTCTCAAGGCACCTCCGACAAGCCTAAGGAGACCTTCTCCTTCGACGAAGACGATGTCATTATCATCTTCCACACATTGACGAAGGGTAATAAACTGAAATTACCTCCACCACGACGTCCTGCAGAGACGAGCCAACTCAATGATCCCAAGTACTGTCTTTACCATCAGTACTGCATCACTCCACCAAGGATTGCATCATCCTGAAGAAGAAGATACAACAGCTTATCGACAGCCAAGTGATCAATCTCGAAGCTGAAGACAAGGTCGTATCTGCTAACATGATCTCTCTTCAGTTTGGCGACTTTCCTCCTACATAAGTCCCAGACGGCGTGGTCCCAATCCCCAAGGCAATGATGGAAGTCGTCAACCGACCACTAGCTCGCAACTCAAACTTGGTCCCACTCATAACTGGACATGGTGAGATCATGTGGGTCTACCCGGACGATGTCCAAGAAGTGACGCAGGGGGTAGCACCTCCCAAAGCAAGAAGGGGCAAGAAATTCAAGCCATGCCACATGGTATCCTCCCCCGTCTACGAGGTTCTATCTAGCGAGATGCGATCGGAAAAGACTTATCTTCGGATGTACGATCCCGCACAAGAAGACGCACTACTTCTCAAGCTCCTGCTGTCCCTACAAGCTCAGAAGCCGGCCTGTCCAAGCCTCAAACTACATCCAAGCAGAAGGAGACGCGGCTTGACAAATCTCTAAAGGTGCCAACTCCAGAAGGCATGGATCGACCCTACAACTTTGACATACTGGCTCAGCTAGCCAATACACCCGTCAGGTTGTCCCTATTCGATTTATTGCGACTCTCCAAAGAAACGCGAAAGGCCTTAAGTGAGACATTGCTACATGCTCTCTTACCTCGTTAAAGTCAAAAATCCTGCTGAAGATCCTGTCTCCTGCCCCTACTGTCACAGTACTATAGAAGTGGTGACCAACATCACCTTCTCACAGGAGGACATGCTACTAAAAAATAATCATCATGATAGACCCCTGTACTATACAGGGTATATCGGAGAGATCAAGGTGGACTGCATGCACATCGATCCAGGATCCTCCCTCAGCATCATTCCTAGAAGCTTGCTTCAAATCCTGGGAATCCCTCTGCACAAGCTATCCGCAACCAACACAACTATCATGGCTTTCAATGCTGGTCGAAGCCATCCGCTGGGCAAGATCTGTTTCAAATGCCAGATCGGTGATCTCCGAACGAAGGTTTCCTGCTATGTGATCGATGCCAATGTATCCTACAATGTCTTGTTGGGACGTCCATACACTACTAAAATCTGCTAGAATAGCGACGTATATTAGCGACGGCAGAAAAAGCAGTCGCTGATAATTGCCTATAGCGACTCCTAGTGTTACACGTCGTTGAACGTCGCTGAGTAGCGACGTTCAGCGACGTAGTGTTTATTACATCGCTGCATGGCAACGTTTTACGATGTACATATTTATTACGTCGCTGTATTGCGACGTTTTGTGACGTATATTTTATACGTCGCTGAATTATTTCATATAGGGCAACTGGCCCGATCGAAATCATAAATTTTTATCCAAATTTTCTTCCCGCTCGATCCCCCTCTCCCCTCTCCCTCCGGCGAACCCTCCCCTCCGACGACCCCTTCCTCCGGCGACACCTTCCCCTTCTCTCCCCGGCGACCCCGCTCGCCAGCTGACCCCTCCCTCTGGCGACCAGCCTCCCTCCTCCGACGAAGTCTCCTTCCTCGCCGCCTTCCTCCTCCGACGAAGCCACCCTCCTCGCCGCCTCCATCCTCCGACGAAGCCACCCTCCTCAGGTAAACCCTAACCCTAGCCCTAGCTATCTAGACACAGACACGGACACGAGAACCCTAACCCTAGCTGGGGTGGTCTTGCTGTCGAGGGGGGAGGAAGGGGTGGGGGTTGGTGTAGGAGGGTGGGAGAGGGTCTTACTATCGAGGGGTGGGGGTACCCGAGGGTGGGGGGTCTTGCTGTCGATGGGGGCAGGGTTGGGGTGGAGGCAGGGTTGGGGTGGGTGCAGGGGTAGGGGGAGGGAGACAGGGGAGGGGGTTCTTGCTGTCTAGGGGGGCAGGGGAGGGGGGTCTTGCTGTCGAGGGGGTAGGGGGGAGGGGGCAGGGGTGGGTGGGTGCAGGAGTAGGGGAGAGGGGGCAGGGGTAGGTGGGTGTTGGGGTAGGGGGGAGGGGGGCAGGGGACAGGACCCTAACCCTATTTCGGACACGACTTTGTGACACAGGACACATGACATAGGACACAGGACACACACACACACACAATACATACATATATACCGATATATATAAATACACATATCTACATATATACATGTATATATATACTCACACACTTACATACACACACAAATACATATATAAATATATATGTATACAGTGTAAATACACACAAATACACATATATATACAATCAAAAATCCATTTGAAATTCATTTTAAGAATCAGAAATGTTGACGATATATACCGTTAGGGCTGCAAACGAGCCAAGCTGAGACAAGCTCTTGTAAGCTTGAGCTTGGCTTGACTAGAATTAATCGAGCTCGAGCTTGGTAAGTTTTTTTTATTTTAGAGCTTGAGCTTGGCTCGAGCTTGTTTATATTAAGCTTGAGCTTGGCTTGGTTTGAGCTCGGCCTTGGCTTGATAAGCAAGCTTGATTCAAGCTTGATAAGCTCAAAATCAAGCATGTTAAGTTAGATTTCAAGCTCGCTCAACTTTATTTCAAGATCATTAGGCTTGATTTCAAGCTTAACGAGCTCGATTTCAAGCTAGTACGAGCTCGATTTCAAGCTAGTTAGGTTTGAATTCAAGTACTTATAATGTTAACAATTTATTTATAAAAATTTAATTAAAAAAGTTTCTTAAGAACAATTATTAAGGATATATAAATATATAATGCACACAACCATATTGTTATGCAAACGTATATAAAATTAGAATTCAACAAAGAACAAACGAGCTTCTAAACAAGCTCCTAAACGAGCTCCTAAATGAGCTTCTAAATGAGCCAGCTCGCAAGCTCATAAACGAGCCAGCTTGCGAGCTCAAACGACCCGAGTACTTCTAAGCTTGAGCTTGGCTCGTTTATTAAACGAGCTCGAAAATGAAGCTTGAGCTCAGCTTGTTTACTAAAAGAACCGAGCTCAAACAAGCTTTTATCGAGCCAAGCTTCGAGCAGCTCGCGAACGGCTTGGCTCATTTGCAGCCCTATATACCGTCAACATTAGGTAGTAGTGTACAGTTCATGATTAGCATTGTTTAGATATTAGTTTCAGTTAAAGGGTTAGTTTAGATTAGGATATTAGTTTATGTTAGAAGGAACTGCCTGCAACTGCATCGTAGCTGCAGGAATATGAGAGTTATTAGATGTTAAAGTAGGATATTAATTTATTAGTTAGGATAGAGATTTATTAGTTATTTTTATAAACCGTGATATGTTAAATGCCTGCAGCTTCATCGTAGCTCAGGGATATGACTGAGAGGGTGACATGGTTGTCACATTAAGGGTCTTTGAGGAGGTGACATGTTGTGAACAGATATATCCTTATAATTCTCCTACGTAATGTTAAAGAAAATCTGTAGGAGAACTATATATAAGGATATATCTTTTCGCAACATGTCATCTTGTCAAAGACCCTTAATGTACCAACCATGTTACCGCGGTATTGGTATTGGGATACCAATAGCGATAAGGTAAAGGGTACCAATAGCGATAAGGTAAAGGATACCAACTTAAGGTATTGGTATTGGGATACCAATAGCGATAAGGTATAGGGTACCTTGGTAGGTAATGACTAGAAATAGGATATTTGACTTAGATTTGACCTTGTTTGACCAAGGTTGACTATTTTGACTGAAAGTCAAAGTAGAGTCAACATCTGACCTAGATTGGACTAAGAGTTGACAAAGTCAACTATAGGTCAACCCTTGACCTACTTTGACCTTGTTTGACTTTGTTTGACTTATCTTGACCTTGTTTGACTTTGTTTGACTTAGTACAACCTAATTTGACCTAGATTGTATATCATTGTTATTAGTAACTGTCCGCTACTAATGTGTGTCCCATAATAAGACATAATATACGAATTTGTGCCTATTGGATAATGTGTGTCCATCTTTGCAAAATTATTTCCAAATGGATATGAATTACTACTTGCGGAATCGTTCATAGATGTACAATCGTCGTTCTGATGATATGTATGGTGTACGGGATGAATACATAGCGGGAATAGAACAGTTCCTGCAGTTTGCTAAGGCGTTCCCTCAGTATATGGACGGCACCAAAATAAGTGTCCGTGTGTGAAATGTCATAACGTAAAATATTATCTAGAAGTAATTAATACGTCTATATTATTTTAATAGTATTGATTATTATACTATTACATTAATTGAATGATGTTGTTTTTAGCATATTTAATGATGATGTGAGGTCAGGTAGGCCACACATAACAGAAGAAGAACTAGAACAAGAAATGAGGTATTATTTTCCATCATGGTTGAGTGCATATGTAAGACTTGAGAACTCTGTAATTACCTTTCTTTATATGCACTTGATTTAGAATGAGCTTAATTGCTTCTTTTGTGGTATTTAGGTCGATCGTCCATACGCAAGACTTGAGAATGAGTCTATTAGAACGCTAGCCAAAGGACCAATTTATGCTGCAAAAATATGGCCAAGCTACTGTGTTAATGGGTTTAGGTTCAAGTCAACAACTTGCCCGATCAGAGACAACTTTGTGGATCTCGACTCCACCAAAAACAGCTGTTTGTGTATCAGATCTTCGAACTACAAAGATGTTGATGCGGGCAACAATTTCTATGGCGTGCTACGGGAGATCGTGGAGCTGACATATAGTTATGGAATAGAGCCTGCTAAGATTGTGTTATTCAGGTGTGATTGGTTCGATCCGATTGAAGGTCAAGGTTGGAAAGTAGACAAGCACGGTCTTGTTGATAAAAACTATCGGTGTCGATATCAAGCCTATGAACCATTTGTCCTATTAAGTCAGGCTCAGCTCGTGTACTTCACAAGTTATCCTAAACGGAAAACAACAAGGTCGGACTGGTGGGCAGCATGCAAGACCAAAGCTAGAAATACCTTTGAGGTTGACGATATAGCTTATCAAGAGGATGAACTACCTCTTGTAACAAATATTATAGAAGTGGACACGATGGAAGTTCCTCATTACACATCTAATTGTGTAGAAGAAGTAGAATTATCTGAAGAGGAAGATGCAGATGAAAGTGAGGATGTAGAGGAGGAAGAAGAAGAAGAAGAAGAAGAAGTAGATGAGCTAAACGAACTAGATGAATTTTTAGAAGAGGATTAAATCTGTACGTTTGTTTTATCATCATATTTGACACTTTAGTGACACTTCTATCATATAAATCTGTGACACTTCAGTGACACTTTATTGACACTTTTATCTGTGACTATGATATTTTTCAAAAATCTGTGATGTCTATCATATAAATATGTTTTTTTGTTTTTTTGTTATATGTTATTATCAGGTATGACTAGACCGTCTGGACGACGCGAAGGATTTTATATTAGGCAGTCCCGTCAGTCTCGGGCGGGGGATGGAGATTCTGTACCCTCATCCTCATCTTCGAGTACGCCATTGTACCGTTCTGTTCCCGGTCCATTACCGGGACAGGGCAGTTCCAGCAGGTTGGCGACTCCTCCCTCGTCGTCTAGCCTTCCTGATCCCGCGTCCAGCATCCCTGATCCCCCGTCCAGCATTCCTCCTGCCGACGGCTCCATGGGGGGAGCCAACGCCGAGCATATGGAGGACGGAGATCAGACTGATCCTGCCCAGACAGGAGGTGAGAGCGACCCTCCATGCGCTCCTCCGGGCGAGATGCGTATGGAGATTTGGACGGACGGGCCTATGAAGTAAGTTAATTAATTAATATATATTTCTCAAATGATTATATGTACATATATATTCATAAAAATTATTATTGTATAGATATCGGCCTTCTGCAGTAAAGAGACAGCTGGGGGTATTTCTGAGGCAGAACTATGGTGGGCCTTGGATTAACTACTCAGATGCTCCCGCAGATAGGAAGGCCTTTTGGTTCGCCCACTTCAAGGTAAAAATTTGTTTATTTTTAAATTTTAATAATCACTTGTGTATATTATACAACTTTTCTATTTTACTTCTTGTAGAGGACCTATTTCTATCCACCACACCGGACGGCGAAGATCGAGGGCCAATTTTCTGCCGCCGCAGCTAAGCTCATCCATGATGCGATCCACGACCAAAAGTCTCGTGATCGCTCCGGACAGCCGATCCATGGTTGGATCACACCAGAGCAGTGGACTGCGATGAAGGCTAGATTCAGCGACCCCAAGTACCAGGAGCGGTCTGACAAGGCCAAGGTGGCACGGTCGAGCGCCGATAAGTGGTGTGGTGGCTCCATTCCGATGACGGAGCATTTTCGTCGTCTGGTACGTTTCCTATGACGGACATTAATTTATATATAGTTCGATAGAATATTTAATACTAATAATAGATAATATATTTTAACAGGTAAAAAAGGGTGAGGACCCGAACAAGGTGACCGTCTTCCTGGTCACCCATCGGAGGGCTGGGGAGTTCATTGACGAGAGGGCGACGCAGGCATATGCACGTTCTATTCTTTATATTAATTTACTATAATTTAGAAAACAGGAAAATAGATATCAATATAGACTTTAGCAAACACTTACACGTTAGCGAACATGTTCTAGGCCGAGTTTGTTCGGCTACAGGAGGAGGCGGCTGCTGCTGCTAGTACGCCAGCAGAGGGAGGGGCTGGTACTTCCTTCCAGTCGCCTACAGCTCCATCGCCGGACGAGCTCAGGATGACCGCCATTGGCGGTCTTCAGAAGGGTACGTACTACGGTACGAGATCCTACGGTACGTATTTGGCTTCGGAGTCATTGTCACGACCCGATCCCAATAATCTGGGTCTAGTCGGATCATGCCCAGCCTGCACCGTTGTTGAGACGGCGGCAGTAAGCTGTTCAGTAGCAGATAACCATACAACAACACTATATTTGTCACAACTCAACTTCGAAAATAAACTTTATTAAACTTTGAAATTTGAATACAAAAGGAAACTATTCTAAGATGAAATACAGAATTTTGAAATAAAAGAACAATGCAGAAATAAAATCTATCTAGCAGCCGGATCATCGGCCTCTGTCCCATCGTCCTCCTGTGGGGACTCTGGCAGCACAACTGGGTACAACACAGGGTCGTAGTAGCTGTTGTAAAACCGATCTGTATCCTCAATATCCCCTAAAAATATATCTCCAGTCAGAAGGGAGCAAAGTACAATTCATGCTAATTTTTAAACAGTTAAATAAGTAATAGAATCATGCAGTTCTAAACAGTTGTAAACATGAACAGTTTGTTACAGTAAAAACAGTGATTTGAACAGGTAATGAAATATGACCGGCTTAGGTTTGTTACAGGAAGGATAAGGGGTTTTTGTTACAGTAGTGGTCATAATTATTACGCTATTCCCCAGTCCCCAGTAGTTACAGTACTCTCCGAGAGAGTTTCGTGTTTGCATCGTGGTTTAAAATTGCAGTAAAGCGATTAAATAAATAACTGTAAACTAACATAAACTATACTTGCCTCAATGAAAATGACTGGAGAGGTAGAAGACTTCAAGACAGGTAATTAGAGTCGTCCTCGAATTCCTACATTCGAGAGATAGACTCAGATATCAGGTTCACCAACTTAGCTACACTAGTTGAAATCTCTATTTGCGTCCTAGTCCATTTTTAGTTCTTTAATTATCCAAACACAGAAAATACGATTTATTGTGCGTTGATTTAATACGAGGGAAAATGTCATTTTAACTTTGAATTCGGGAAATATCGTCGATGCCAGATTATTAGGAAAACTTGGTAATTTTTATAAATATAATTATAAAGCTAATTTTTCTTATTTTAGTGAGAAATATGTGACTTTTTAATTATTAAAAAACTGGTCAATTTAAAGAGGAGAAAATATTAATTAATTTTATACGAAAATACTTTTTAGTCAATTTAATCGTTTAAAAAACTCGCAAAACCAGAAAAGACAAGAAAATCTAAGCTATTACAGTCACAGACCACAGCCAGCTAGGCTTATTCCCATTATAATTTATTTACATAAATTGAAATAAGATAAACTGCCGTTAGTCCAAAACTGAAATATTAAATAAATATAAATAGAGATTAAATATAAAAATAAGAGTAAATTATAAGTCTCAGATATGGTCTGATCCTCATCTTGGCTAATTGCCTCAACGTCCGGGCGGGGCCGGTTTCGTTTGCACTTAGCCGGGTCCATTGACCGATACGGTCATCATCCAAAATCAAATATCGAATAAAATCCCGAAATTTATTTTAAATTCATTTTAAAAATAATTCAGGATTTACGGAAAAATTGGGCAGCATCTCCTCTGTTTTTGGTCAACACAAAAACAGGGAATTGGCGCCGATAATTTCCTGTAAATCCCAAACCAGGGAAAATCCCGAATTTATATATATATAAAATCCACAACCAATCCACAGAATAATCAGGACGACCCAAAATAATTTCGGAAGTCCGATTCCAATTCCACAAATCACAGAGCGCTTTCGAAAAAATTCGGAAAGTTAGAACATACCAAAAATCAGTTCCTAAAATATTCCGGGAATCCAAAATAATTCACAGGACCTTTCCGAAAGTCCCAAAAAATTACGACGTTGCTAAAACCGAATTCCCAAAGGGAATCGGGGACCATTTCATCATCGACTAAAATAATAAAATGAGCGGGACAGGGGATTATACCTCGGATTGCTCGGCTAGAGCTCTCAGATGAATAATAGAAAGAAAATGAGCTCCAAATCAGCGAACGTATTACCGAAATAGTGCTGAAATCAGCAGCGTCGTCGAAAATACCGAAGCTAGGGCACGACGGAAAACAGCAGGGGAAAGCTCGGCCAAAGTGGCAGCGGCCAGAACACGCGAGGGGCACGCGAGGGAACGGGCGCGGCCAGGGGCAGATCCGCGGGTTCTGACCCGGATCGACAGGGAGCGCCGAAGGGTGGTTGCCGAGGAAAGCTCGACGGGAACGCCGCGCAAGGGGCGCGGGGCTGCGGTCGGGCGGAGATGGCGCCGAAGGGGGCACGTTGGTCGGGGCGGACGCCGACGGGGCGGTCGGCCGGAGCACTGGCCGGGGCGCGGGCACCGAGGGATAGGGGCGCTGGGAAACGGCGGAGCACGGGGGGTGGTCTCGGGGTGAGGGTGTGGGTGATGGGTGAGGGAGAGGGTTTGAGTAGAGGGAAAGAGAAGAGAAGAGTTTGGGGTGAGAGTTGTTCTGAAGGGGAAAGGAAAAGCTCTGTTGTTTGTGAACGGGAGAGAAAGGAAGTGGGAGTTTTAATAGGGGAAAGTGGTGTGGATGGGAGAAGTGTGTGGAGAGGAGAGGAAATGGAGAGTTAGAATAGGGAGAGAGTTGAACGAGTGTGCTGGTCCTCGTGACCAACACAGAACTATATATATATTTTTTTAATAATTATTAAGCCAAGTCAAAATCAGAATTAAGAAAGAGAGGAAAAGGATTGGGTTTGGGCTCAGGCCTGGGTCTGGGTTCGGACTCGGGTCTGGGTCTAAAATCCAAAAATCCATGTTATTTATTTTCGAAACCATTTTATCACACAAAAAATAATATAATAATAAACTAATAATAATCTAAAAATACTAATAATATTATGAAAATATTAATATTAAATATTCACAGTGCTATGGGTTTCACAATCTCCCCTCCTTAGAAAATTTTGTCCTCGAAATTTAAAAGCAAGGTTAGGGATTACCTCAAGTCTCAAACAGGTACGGGTACTGCTCCCGCATATGGTCTTCTCGCTCCCAGGTCGACTCGCCTGGTGAGTTGTGCCGTCACATCACTCTGACAATTGGCGTCACGGTGTTCCTGGTTCTCTTCTCACCTCGGTCCAAAATTGCCACTGGTTTCTCTGACACTGTGAGGCTGGGTCCAATCTCCAGCTCTGAATGGTCCAAGATATGGCTTGGATCCGGGATGTAGCGTCTCAGCTGCGAGACGTGGAAGACATTGTGGACGCCTTCGAGACTTGGGGGTAGAGTCACCCGATAAGCCACTTCTCCAATCCTGCTAAGTACTTCAAATGGACCAATGTACCTGGGGCTCAACTTTCCTACTCTGCCGAAACGGATTGTTCCTCTGGTAGGCGAGATCTTCACAAACATACTGTCGTCTTCTTCAAATTCCAGAGGCCGTCTGCTGCAATCGGTCCAATGCTTCTGTCTGTCCTGGGCAATCCTGAGCTTGTCTCTGATCATTCTCACCTTCTCTGCTGCTTCGGTCACCATCTCAGGTCCAAGCAACACTCGTTCTTCGACGTCATCCCAGGCAAGTGGAGTACGACAACGAGGTCCATAGAGTGCGTCGAACGGTGTCATCCCGATGCTAGCTTGGTAGCTGTTGTTGTAAGAGAACTCTACCAAGTGCAAATGGTCTTCCCAAGACCCTCCAAATTCCAGGATGCAGGATCTCAGCATATCTTCTAGTGTCTGGATTGTTCTCTCCGATTGCCCGTCAGTCTGAGGGTGGTAGGCGGTGCTGAACTTCAGTTGGGTTCCCAAGCTGTCATACAAACTCTTCCAAAAGTGAGATGTAAATCTAGTATCTCTATCAGATACGATACTTACCAGAACTCCATAAATCCGGTAGATGTGTCGTATGTATAGTGCTGCCAACTTCTCGGTAGATAAACCAACCTTGAAGGGGATAAAGTGGGCTGACTTCGTCAGTCGGTCCACTATAACTCAGTTGGCATCCTTTCCTCCTTGGGATCGAGGCAGTCCCGATACAAAATCTATCGTTATGTGCTCCCATTTCCACTCCGGAATGTCAAGCGGCTGCAATAATCCTGCTGGTCTCTATCTGCTGGCTTTAACTTGCTGACAAATTAAACATCTAGCCACATACCTGGATACGTCCTTCTTTATTCCGTACCACCATACTATAGTCCGCATATCCCGGTACATCTTGTTGGCTCCAGGGTGTATAGAATACTGCGACTGGTGTGCTTCTTGCATCAGCTCGTTCTTCAGTTTGCCAGTTGGTACGCACAGCCTCGTACCATTCTTCAGTGCTCCGTCGCTGGCGATTGAGAATCCTTCCAGTGTTCCTGCCAGTACTTGGTCTCTAAGTTTGCAAAGCGTCTCGTCTTGGAATTGTGTCTCCTTGATCCTGTCCATAAGACTCGAACGCACTTACAACTGCATCAATGATGATTCAGCTCCTGGTACGATGGCTTCTCTTCCAAGTTTCTTCATCTCCTCCTCGGGCAGTACAATTTCTAATCCAAGCTTCTCCATGTCCTCCAGCAAATGGCGCTCCTTGGTCAAGAACATCGCCATCGGGTATCGACTAAGTGTATCTGCAACAATATTAGCCTTACCCGGATGGTACTGTAGGTTGATATCAAAATCTTTCATCAGCTCCAGCCATCGTCTTTGTCTCATGTTCAGCTCCTTCTGAGTGAAAACATATTTCAGACTTTTGTGGTCCGTAAATATTTCCACTCTTTCTCCATACAGGTAGTGCTTCCATAGCTTCAAAGCAAATATCACCGCTGCAAGCTCTAAATCATGTGTGGGATAGTTCTTCTTATGAGTCCGTAATTGTCGAGATGCATAGGCAATCACTTTCCCATGTTGTTGAAGAACACAGCCCAGTCCTTTTCCAGAAGCATCACTATAGATTGAGAAACCGTCGGTACCTGCGGGTAGCGCAAGTATCGACGCAGTTGTGAGCCTCTTCTTCAGTTCCTCAAAAGCTGACTGGCACGCTTCAGACCATATGAACTCCTCGTTCTTCCTGGTAAGCTTCGTCATTAGCTCTGCAATCTTAGAGAAATCCTTCATGAACTTCCGGTAGTAGCCAGCTAGTCCCAAAAAGCTCCTGATCTCTGCAACCGAGCTTGGTGCAGTCCACTTCTCAATAGCAGCTATCTTCTTCGGATCCACCGAAATTCCTTTTCCTGTGACAACATGGCCCAAAAATTCCACCTTGTCTAAAAAGAATTCACATTTGGATAGCTTACCATAGAGCTTCTCCTTCCTCAAGGTACTCAGCACTTTCCTCAAGTGCTCTTCATGCTCTTCCTCCGTCTTCGAGTAGATCAGTATGTCATCGATGAAGACAACAACAAACTGATCCAGATATTCGTGAAAAACCTTGTTTATGAGGTTCATGAATACCGCAGGAGCATTCGTCAGTCCAAACGGCATGACCAAGAATTCAAATTGTCCATACTTGGTGTTGAATGCCGTCTTGGGAATATCCTCCTTCCTGACCTTGATTTGATGGTAGCCTGATCTGAGATCTATCTTTGAAAATACCTTGGCTCTGCTCAGTTGATCAAACAGGTCATCGATCCGGGGCAGGGGGTACTTGTTCTTGATGGTGATGTTGTTTAGCGCCCGGTAGTCGATGCACATCCGCACGGTTCCATCCTTCTTGGGTACGAACAAAACTGGTGCTCCCCAGGGTGAAGCTCCGTCTCTGATAAATCCTTGTGACTTCAGCTCGTCGATCTGATCCTTCATCTCCTTAGCCTCCTTGGGGTTGACTCTGTAGCATCCCCGAGAAATAGGAGAAGAGCCGGGTACTAGATCGATGTTGAATTCTACATCTCGATCTGGCGGCAATCCTGGAAGACTATCTGGAAAGACATCCATAAATTCCGTAATGATAGGGTGAGGAGGCCCAGGTTCTTCGGTGATAGAGGAGTAGAAAATACTCTTCATATCTTCCGGAGCCCAAGAGATTACAAACTCCGGTTCTCCTGGTGGGCTGAAGATTACACATCCTCGGTGACAATCTATCAGCGCATGCTGTTCACTTAACCAGTCCATCCCTAGGACTACATCATAGTTGGGCAGGGGCATCACTAGTAAAGGTGTTGAGAACTGATGGCCAGAGATGGTTATGGGACAATTACAAGCCTTAGTGATGGGTATGGGTCCACCACCGGTCATAACCCTACTAATCACCTTGCTAAGTCCCAAATCTATGTAGTGTGCAGACATAAACTTTGAGGATATAAAACTATGTGATGCACCCGAAACAAATAATGATAGAGCAGGATGTAAAAACACGTAAATGGAACCTGTGATGACATCTGCGGTGGGCTCCTGCTCTGGCTCCTGCTCATCAGCTGCAAGGGCAAAAGCTCGCCCAATCTTCTGCTGGTGCTGTCCAAACTGTTGTTGCTGAGTAGGTAGGGGAGCTCTCTGCTGGTTGGTTCCGGGCCGGTGGGCTGACATGGGGCAGTCCTTCACTTGGTGGGTGGCAGACCCACAGACTAGGCAGTGTCCTAGCCTCTTCTTGCAGATTTTCGACTGATGCCCTGGCCTCTTGCAATAGTCACAGACAGGGATCTGCTTCTGGTGTCCTCTGTCATTGGTTCTCGTCTGATGATGATGCTGTTGGTGGTACGAGGGCCTGTTGCTGTTGTTGTTGGGCCTCTTCTGACTACCCTGGAAGTTGCTAGTTCCAGGATACTCCCTCTTGGATCGAGAAGGCTGGCTCTTCTCTACGTCTTGAGCTCGGATCAGGATCCTCTCATAAGTCTTTGAGCCACCTGCGATCACAGGGGTGCGAATCTCTTCTCGTAAGCCATACCTGAATCGCTCAGCACGATCCTTGGGGTCAGCTACCAGGTTCTGGGCAAAGTGGCTTAGTCGGCCGAACTCTGCCGCATACTCGCTGACCGTCATGTTTTCCTGCTTCAAGTTCTGGAATTGCCTCTCCATTTCCCGCATCTCCGATGTCGGAAAGAACTTCCTGCAGAACAGCTTCTTGAAGGTGTCCCAGTCGAGCTACTTGTCCTTGAGTCGGGGTTCATTCCGATACCAGGTGCTCGCCACATCATGTAGTTGGAGTCCTATAACTTCGGTCTTGAGGTCCTCCGGGAGTCGAGCGACGCTCAAGAGACGCTCCATATGGTCTAGCCATTCATCGGCGTAGATGATACCCTCGGTTTCTTTGAAAGGTCGAAGATCTTGCTTCTTAAAGCTCTCTATATCTCCAACCTTCATGCAATAATACGCCTCGAATCAAAAGAATGGCCTTTAAAGAAATATAACTAACTCCTGAATCATGCTTACCTTGGCAGGTCGTGGCCCTGATGAAGTGGTTCCTCCTCTCTCTCGAGGGCAGCCATAGCCACGTTGTGGGCATTCTCCATGCCTTCTCTCATAATCGCGGTCTGCTCACGATGGGCTTCAGCTTGGGCAACAGTCTGCTCTATGTGGGCTTCTGCTTGAGCTCTCTGTGCTTCAAGTACTCCTCGTAGCATTCCCACTAGGTCAGTGGGATCCACGGGTACTGGTGGGGCAGCTGGTACGACCACTACTGCAGGGGTCTGTGGCTCAGCCTGGGATTGCGCGGGTTCCACCGTTTGTGCTGTGGAAGCATAAACGGGCCGGGGAGCTGGTACAGTATGAGGACGGTCTGCCAGCTGCAAGGGAGGTGGGTCCCAGCGTGCTTGAGAAAGGGTGTGATCGGTTGATGACACCTCATCGTCAGCAGGGCCGGATCGGGTAGTCTTTCCTTTGGCCATAATCTGGAAGGTTTAGGGTACATACATAAGCAAGGTATCCTACCAGTCTATAATCAAACAAAAATATTTATTTATATAATTCGGTCCTATGTCGTGACAAATCAACGTTCTAGTGTTCTAATTGTTTCTAGGTATATTTTCCTAAGTTGTTGTAGGAACGACCTGCATGGGCCACCACTGAAAACATGTCACGACCCGATCCCAATAATCTGGGTCTAGTCGGATCATGCCCAGCCTGCACCGTTGTTGAGACGGCGGCAGTAAGCTGTTCAGTAGCAGGTAACCATACAACAACACTATATTTGTCAGAACTCAACTTCAGAAATAAACTTTATTAAACTTTGAAATTTGAATACAAAAGGAAACTGTTCTGAGATAAAATACAGAATTTTGAAATAAAAGAACAATACAGAAATAAAATCTATCTAGCAGCCGGATCATCGGCCTCAGTCCCATCGTCCTCCTGTGGGGACTCTGGCAGCACAACTGGGTACAACACAGGGTCGTAGTAGCTGTTGTAAAACCGATCTGTATCCTCAATATCCCCTAAAAATATATCTCCAGTCAGAAGGGAGCAAAGTACAATTCATGCTAATTTTTAAACAGTTAAATAAGTAATAGAATCATGCAGTTCTAAACAGTTTTAAACATGAACAGTTTGTTACAGTAAAAACAGTGATTTGAACAGGTAATGAAATATGACCGGCTTAGGTTTGTTACAGGAAGGATAAGGGGTTTTCGTTACAGTAGTGGTCATAATCATTACGCTATTCCCCAGTCCCCAGTAGTTACAGTACTCTCCGAGAGAGTTTCGTGTTTGCATCGTGGTTTAAATTGCAGTAAAGCGATTAAATAAATAACTGTAAACTAACATAAACTATACTTGCCTCAATAAAAATGACTGGAGAGGTAGAAGACTTCGAGACAGGTAATTAGAGTCGTCCTCGAATTCCTATATTCGAGAGATAGACTCAGATATCAGGTTCACCAACTTAGCTACACTAGTTGAAATCTCTATTTGCGTCCTAGTCCATTTTTAGTTCTCTAATTATCCAAACTCAGAAAATACGATTTATTGTGCGTTGATTTAATACGAGGGAAAATGTCATTTTAACTTTGAATTCGGGAAATATCGTCGATGCCAGATTATTAGGAAAACTTGGTAATTTTTATAAATATAATTATAAAGCTAATTTTTCTTATTTTAGTGAGAAATACGTGACTTTTTAATTATTAAAAAACTGGTCAATTTAAAGAGGAGAAAATATTAATTAATTTTATACGAAAATACTTTTTAGTCAATTTAATCGTTTAAAAAACTTACAAAACCAGAAAAGACAAGAAAATCTAAGCTATTACAGTCACAGACCACAGCCAGCTGGGCTTATGTCCATTACAATTTATTTACATAAATTGAAATAAGATAAACTGCCGTTTGTCCTAAACTGAAATATTAAATAAATATAAATAGAAATTAAATATAAAAATAAGAGTAAATTATAAGTCTCAGATATGGTCCGATCCTCATCTTGGTTAATTGCCTCAACGTCCGGGCGGGGCCGATTTCGTTTGCACTTAGCCGGGTCCATTGACCGATACGGTCGTCACCCAAAATCAAATATCGAATAAAATCCCAAAATTCATTTTAAATTCATTTTAAAAATAATTCAGGATTTACGAAAAAATCGGGCAGCATCTCCTCTGTTTTTGGTCAACCCAAAAACTGGAAATTGGAGCCGATAATTTCCTGCAAATCCCAAACCAGGGAAAATCCTGAATTTATATATATATAAAATCCACAACCAATCCACAGAATAATCAGGACGACCCAAAATAATTTCGGAAGTCCGATTCCAATTCCACAAATCACAGAGTGCTTCCGAAAAAATTCGAAAAGCTAGAACATACCAAAAATCAGTTCCTGAAATATTCTGGGAATCCAAAATAATTCACAGGACCTTTCCAAAAGTCCCGAAAAATTACGACGTTGCTAAAACCGAATTCCCAAAGGGGATCGGGGATCATTTCATTATCGACTAAAATAATAAAATGAGCGGGACATGGGATTATACCTCGGATTGCTCGGCTAGAGCTCTCAGATGAATAATAGAAAGAAAATGAGCTCCAAATCGGCGAACGTATTCCCGAAACAGTGCTGAAATCAGCAGCATCGTCGAAAATGCTGGAAAATACCGAAGCTAGGGCACGGCGGGAAACAGCAGGGGAAAGCTCGACCAAAGGGGCAGCGGCCAGAACACGCGAGGGACGCGCGAGGGAATGGGCGCGGCCAGGGGCAGATCCGCGGGTTCTGACCCAGATCGGCAGGGAGTGCCGAAGGGTGGTTGCCGAGGAAAGCTCGGCGGGAATGCCGTACAAGAGGCGCGGGGCTGCGGTCGGGCGGAGATGGCGCCGAAGGGGGCGCGCTGGTCGGGGCGGACGCCGACGGGGCGGTCGGCCAGAGTACTGGCTGGGGCGCGGGCGCCGAGGGATAGGGGCGCTGGGGAATGACGGAGCACGGGGGGTGGTCTCGGGGTAAGGGCGTGGGTGATGGGTGAGGGAGAGGGTTTGAGTAGAGGGAAAGAGAAGAAAAGAGTTTGGGGTGAGAGTTATTCTGAAGGGGAAAGGAAAAGCTCTGTTGTTGGTGAACGGAAGAGAAAGGAAGTGGGAGTTTTAATAGGGGAAAGTGGTGTGGATGGGAGAAGTGTGTGGAGAGGAGAGGAAATGGGGAGTTAGAATAGGAAGAGAGTTGAACGAGTGTGCTGGTCCTCGTGACCAGCACAGAACTATATATATATATTTTTAATAATTATTAAGCCAAGTCAAAATCAGAATTAAGAAAGAGAGGAAAAGGATTGGGTTTGGGCTCAGGCCTGGGTCTGGGTTCGGACTCGGGTCTGGGTCTAAAATCCAAAAATCTATGTTATTTATTTTTGAAACCATTTTATCACACAGAAAATAATATAATAATAAACTAATAATAATTTAAAAATACTAATAATATTATGAAAACATTAATATTAAATATTCACAGAGCTATGGGTTTCACAGTCATCCCGGGCCCCTCTGTCAGTGCGCAGTCTCCGGCTTCGCAGGCATCATCACGAGATCAGGATATTCGTCGTCAGATCGAGGAGCTGCGTCGCGAGTTACAGCAGCAGATTTCTGATGCGGTCGAACGACGATCCGACCCTCCGATCGTCACCGGACGATTTGATGCGGTCGAGCACAGTATACATGAGCTGATGAGTCTGCAACAGGCTACAACTGCCAGCTTGTACACGCTCACCGAGTCTACGCAGCGTACAGAGCGTAGACAGGTCAAGCTGGAGGGATCGTAGAGGAGCATGTTTGCCTCACTCACTCAGGTATCGGCTTCGTTTGAGGTGAGTACTGAGAGGGTGGTGAGTACCGTTGCTGTTTATGGTGAGCGACTGCGAGAGCTGGAGCAGATACGTCCTCCCGGTCTATCGACGATGCCGACTCCAGACATTGCACTGCCTCCTACTGTCCCTGTCACTTCCCGTTCCCAGAATGCGTATTTTTATACATATACTACTCAAATGTATTTATTTAATATTTATCATGTATTATTCTGTATTTAAATTCCTTTAAATTCCTGTAATTAATTCTGTATTTTACTTCCTGCTTTTATTTCTCTGCTTTAGCTAGACTTGGGTTTGGTTTGGTTTGGTTTAGTTAGTTAGTTCATCATGAACCGAACACCCCCACCTACCACCACCTTTTCATTTAAAGCCAACCCCCCTTTCTTTTCTCTTCATTATTTTTCCTTCACCATTACTCTTCTTCTTCTTTCTCATTACTCTCCATCTACCAAACCCATAGGCAAGTATATCTTGCTTCTTTATGAGGACCCATTTTTATGGTTCCATTCTCTTTCCCTTGTGATTCTAAGAGAGTTTAGAACTTGGCATTTTTCGTTTTGAAGTTTTATTCATAGTAGATCTAGAAATTAGTTATTTTCGGATTTTGGTGGTTTTGATCTATCAAACTTCTTTATTTTTAAGTTTTGATGGTTCCATGTTGTAGAGAATTTTATTCTACCCAATTTTGACCTTTACAAAGTTGGATTTGGACTTATTTTGACCAAGTTATGGACTTTGAAGCTTTGGGTTCAAACCATGGAGTTCTTGCTGTTTGGAGAAGACAGTGAGCAGTGTACGCGAGCTTTTTAGCTTGCGCCACTTAGCTGCGTGCGCTCTTTAGCGCAGCGCAGTCTGCCTCATATGCTGCCTTTTGGCGGCGTATGGTCTTGTATACGCTACCTTGATGAGGAGTCGTATGGACTTGCATACGCTGTCTTGAAGAGGGAGCGTATAGAGTACATACGAGTCCATACGCTAGCTTGACTTGAGCGTAGCTTGACCTGAGCGTATGCTGACTTGAGCGTAGCTTGACTTGAGCGTAGGCTGACATGAGCGTAGGCTGACATGAGAGTAGCCTGCTTACCCTGGATCTTCTATAGCCCTGTATATTGATATTTTATTAGATATTTAACGTCCATGGATTTTCGAGTTCTTACATGGCAGCCCTCTTGGGACTAGTAGTGCCCGACAGGTTGGCTGGTCCCCACAGATACTGCAAACCTGCCACACGGGCACGGAGCGGTATCTGGTTATATTATTTATTGTATATTGTATATTAATGACGGGCGTCCCGTTGGGACTCGTCTAATTCATGATTAGCGCAATTGATTGACTGGATAGACTAGCCTTGCTTGCGCATAGTAAGAACTGAGGAATCTTTTATTGCATAATTCCAGGATAACTTGGGACACACAATAGCAAGCCGTAGTAGTTGTATGGCCGTTTAAATTGATTTGTTTGTGTACTGTACCTACTCTGTTGCCTAACTAAGATGATCAGAATGTCAGGACATGACGGGCCAACTTCTGTCCTTGTTTGGTTGGGAGGTTGGTTCGAAGTGTCGTGATGTTATGAGAATCCTAGTGGCAAGCAGAGATCTATTTATCATATTTCTCATTACTGGTTTTAGTTCTCATGTCGTGCTTTCTTGTGGTACTTGCTATTAGAGGTCTAACCTCTCTGGTTTTGCATGGCCAGATTTAGAGCCGGTTCTCGAGGACTCAGCTTACTTCTACCTCCAAGATGGTCAACACTAGAGGGATGATCGCAGGAGGACTCGAGTGGGTTTCTTACTTCCCCGCTCGTTTTGTTATCTACTTTATACCTTGTCGTTTGGCACCGACATGTTAGTCGGATCGTCTTGTACTTACTTTTACATAATTATAACTAAGTCAGGCTGCAGCTGATAACAATTGTGTATGCCTTGCTACATCATCTGGCTATGTTTTGTAAAGCCAGATATCAAAGAAAATGTTGAGTAAGCGTTTGGGACGCCTTACTGCTTTATCTTATATGTTCTCTATTTTTGTTTCTTGTTTGAATGATTGAGACAATAGATATGAAGTGACCATAGTGAGACTTTCATGTAGTATGCACCCCCTCGTCTTGTAGACAACATTGATCGTATTATACGGTATTCATCTACCCGTAATACGTAGCTGGCTGAGTCATTCCCCCGCTCTCCAGTATTCTGGTTCTGGGGCGTGACAAGGTTTTAGTGGTGGCCCATGCAGGTCTGATTTCAGACTTGTGGGGTGTTTAATAGGATGTCTCAATCACACATATTTCCCCTTGATCTCATGATTCGTCAATTTTCAACTCTAGCTTGACATTCCAGTATCCTTTGACTTTATTGATCCTTCATGTCCGGTCGTTTGATTGTTCTCTTGTCCCTTTTCTTAGGGACACCTCGTCCACACCTGTCAGAGCTGGACAGCAACAACATGGACAGCAACATGGATAACTTGACCAGGATGGTCAGCAACAAGGGCCGGTACTAACTCAAGAGGCTACCCAAGAAGAAGTGATAGTAGAAGCAGCAGCTGGATCGCAGTATCCACATGTTCCACCACCACCGACAGTTCCACCTACCCAAGTAGACACACCAGCCCTTCTGGAGATCATGAGAGGAATGATGGCTACTCAACAACATCAGATGTTAGCCCAACAGCGCATGCACGCTCAGTTACAAGAGTAGAATGTACTACTCAACCAAGGGTTGCAGACAGCTTTGGAAAGAGGGGCAAGGCCGGATTCTGGAGCATCAACCAGATTTTGCAAGTTCAACCCCCACCGTTTTGAAGGAACGGAGGATGCCATCTCAGCAGATGCATGGCTTAAGGATATTGAGGCTATCCTGACAGCAGCTAAGGTACCGGCAGAAGAACGTGTGGATCAGGTGAAGTTGTTACTTCAGGATCTCGCGCATGATTGGTGGGAATCGGAGGAAGTAGGTATCAGACGTCCCGTTGCTTGGGACAATTTTACAGCAAGATTCAAGATAAAGTACTATGGAGTTGTGGCGCAGTTTGAGCTGCAACAGAAATTTATCAACCTCAAACAGGCCGGCAAGACGGTAGATGCTTATGCAGCGGAGTTCTGCAGATTGAGTAGGTTTGCCCCAGAGATGGTAGCGACGGAGCGCCAGAGGGCTATGAGGTTTCAGCAAGGGTTTCATCTTGAGCTCTTGCAATTTATAGAAGGACACAATTACCAGACTTTTGATGAGATATTGACGGCAACCCGGAGGCATGAGATCACCATTCAGAGGATCACAGTAAGGACTGGAGGTCAGAAGAGATCTCACAGTCAGCATGAAGGAGGAGGGGGAGCAGCGTCCCGAACAACCGCACCATCCCTTGGCATTCGCATTCACGATTGGGCAATGCAAGGGCCAGCTCCACCACCCAGGCAGCAGCAGCAACAGAAGAAGAACCAGCAACCCCTAGCGGGCTGTACTTATTGTGGGAAGATGGAGCACACTAGATATGTGTGTCGGGCATTAAACGGACTGTGTTTGATATGTGGAAATCCAGATCATCGGGTTACCACATGTCCCATGAATTCGAGGTCAGAAGGACCAGGGCAACAATTTTCTGCTCTGCCAGTACCAGGGGTAGGGCAGTATCGAGGACCAGCAGTGGCAGTGAGACCATTGGCCCAGCGTCCGTTAATGCCACAGGCTCAGATGTTTCGGCAGCAGGGACCGTCGATACAGCAACACCAGCATAGACCACCCCAGCATCATCAAGGAAGGGGCCAGCAGCAGCACCAGGCTAGGCCACAGCATGGGAACCAGCAAGGAGGTCGAGGGCAGGCATTCACACTGTCCTTGGAGGAGGCATTAGCATCGGAAGATGTTATGGCAGGTAACATTCTCGTCGCCTCATATCCCGCAGTAGCATTGTTTGATTCGGGAGCATCACACTCATTTATATCTGCACAATTTGCGACACGGCTAGGAATAGAGTTCGAGGCATTGCCAGGGAGGTTGAATATACTCACTGGCAATAGGCTCGTAGGAGTTAGTAGAGTTATTCTAGCGTGTAGTATTGTAGTTTACGGGCATTCCTTACCCGCCCAGTTGATAGAATTTCCTGTTGGAAATTTCGACGTTATCTAAGGCATGGACTGGCTGAAAGACAGTCATGCGATAATAGATTATCGTAGTGGGAGTGTATCTTTTGATATTCCAGGCATGAAGAGGTTCACCTTAGTTAGGTCAGAGGCAACTCAGCAAGAGCAGGGAGTAATAACGGTAATGGAAGAAGTTCAGGTTCCGAAGGTAGTTGAAGAATTTTTAGACGTGTTTTCCGAAGAACTTCCAGGTCTACCACCGGTTAGAGATATTGAGTTCAGCATAGAATTGGCACCTGGAACTAAACCAATATCAGATCGAGTTTACAGAATGGCGGATTCGGAGCAGGCCAAGGTGTATCAGCACATAGAGGAATTGAAGGAGAAGAAGTTTATCCAAGCTAGCATATCACCATGGACAGCACCAGTGGTACTTGTGGGGAAGAAGGATGGGTCATCCAGATTGTGCATTGATTATTGGAAGCTTAACGCGGCGACAGTAAAGAACAAGTACCCACTACCAAGGATCGACGACTTGTTTGATCAGTTGAGCAGAGCTAGAGTTTTCTCCAAGATAGATCTTCGTTCAGGGTACCATCAAGTGAGGGTTCGAAAGGAAGACATTCCCAAGACAGCATTCAGGTCGAAGTATGGACATTATGAATTCTTAGTAATGCCGTTTGGTTTGACCAATGCTCCAGCTATATTCATGGATTTGATGAACCGCATCTTTATGCCATATTTAGATCAGTTTGTCGTGGTATTTCTCGACGACATTCTTGTGTACTCTGCTAGTGAAGAGGAGCATGAAGACCACCTCAGGAAAGTGTTACAGGTTCTGAGAGAGAACCAGTTGTATACCAAGCTCAGCAAGTGTGAGTTTTGGTCGGATCATATTTCATTTTTGGGTCATATCATATCAGGAGCTGGAGTAGCAGTAGATCCCAAGAAGGTAGAAGCAGTAGAGAGTTGGCCAGTACCCAAGACCGTAGCTGATGTACGGAGTTTCTTGGGATTGGCAGGATATTACAGAAAGTTTGTATCATATTTTACAAGACTTTCAGCACCTATGACCCGCTTGACATGAAAGGATGTACCATTCGTCTGGTCGGCAGAATGCCAGGCATCATTTGAGAATCTGAAGCAGAAGTTGATATCAGCACCTATCCTTACATTGCCAGTTGGGCCCGGAGGTTTTACTGTATATTGTGATGAGTCAGGTAAAGGACTTGGATGTGTCCTTATGCAACATGGAAAGGTGATAGCTTATGCATCTAGGCAGCTTCGGGACCACGAGAAGAATTTTCCAACTCATGATTTAGAGTTGGCGGCAGTAGTATTTGCTTTGAAGCTATGGAGGTATTACTTATATGGTGACCGAGTAGACATGTACACAGACCACAAAAGTATGAAGTACATCTTTACTCAGAAGGAGCTGAACATGAGGCAGAGAAGATGGTTAGAGCTGATCAAGGATTATGACGTGGAGCTTCAGTATCATCCAGGCAAGGCTAATGTGGTAGCAGACGCTCTCAGCAGAAGAGGCGGCACATTTATGTTGACAACGCAGAAGCACATCTTAGAAGACCTTCAGGAGATGGGCATCAAAGTTATACTTCCTAGTGATGTAGGAATTCTGGCGAGTCTACAAGTTCAATCCGACTTGGTAGGCAGGATCAAGGTAGCCCAGGCACAGGACCCAAGGATTCAGAAGCTTAGGGCAGAATGTGAGTCAGGGCTCAGAAAAGAGATACAAATTCGTAAAGATGGTATGCTTAGGTTTGGATCACGTCTATGTGTACCTAGTGGAGATATCAGACAAGAAGTTATGACAGAAGCTCACAGTTCCCAGTATTCTATACAACCTGGAGGGACCAAGATGTACCAAGATATCAAGCAGCACTTCGGGTGGAACGGGATGAAGAGGGAGATAGCTAGGTTTATTTCCCGTTGCTTGATATGTCAGCAAGTAAAGGCAGAACAGCAGAGGCCAGCTGGATTATTACAACCGCTTCCTATCCCGGAATGGAAGTGGGAGCATATTACAATGGACTTTGTGACCGGTTTACCGATATCACCAAGTGGTAAAGATGCTATTTGGGTGATAGTAGACCGGCTAACAAAGGTAGCACAATTTCTTCCTTTCAGAGTAGGGCAATCTACAGAAAAGTTGGCGGAGTTGTACATGCAGCAGATAGTCAGGCAGCATGGAGTCCCTGTCAGTATTGTGTCAGACAGAGATACCCGTTTCACATCACATTTCTGGAAGAGCTTACATCATAGTCTGGGCACCAAGTTAAGATTTAGCACGGCTTACCATCCGCAGACGGACGAGCAATCAGAAAGGACAATTCAGACTTTGGAAGATATGTTGCGAGCTTGCACCCTAGATTTTGGAGGATCTTGGGAAAGCCACCTGCACTTAGTTGAGTTTTCATACAATAACAGTTATCAAGCCAGTATCCAGATGGCGCCATTTGAAGCACTGTATGGTAAGAAGTGTAGGTTGCCACTAGCATGGGATGATATCGGAGAGAGAAAGATGCTAGGCCCAGAAATGATTATTCAGACGGTTGAAATGATTAAGGGAATTAGAGAGCGACTTCGTGTTGTGCAGGATCGGCATCGTCATTGGGCGGACCAACATCGTAGGCCGCTAGAGTTTTCTGTTGGGGACCACGTGTTCTTGCGGATCTCACCTACCCGTGGGGTCATTAGATTTGGCGTTCGCGGGAAGTTGAGTCCGCGATACGTAGGACCATTCGTTATCCTTGATAGGATAGGCGATGTTGCTTATCGTTTGTCCCTTCCACCTTCGTTACGAGAGGTGCATGACGTGTTTCATGTATCTCAGTTACGAAGGTATGTATCAGACCCAAGCCATATTCTTGATCATTCTGAGTTGGTTGTTGGTACCAACTTGTCTTACGAGGAGCAGCCTGTGTCCATCTTGGACCGAAGAGAGAAGATAATCAAGAACCGAACAATTAGTCTTGTCCGGGTTGCTTGGGGTCATCACTCATTAGGAGAGTCAACGTGGGAACGTGAGAATGATATCCGATCACGGTATCCACATCTATTTGACCCACAAGGTATATTTCTTCCCGTGTACCTTGATTGTCTTAACTCCGCATGCTAGTCGCCCTATGAGTAGAAATTACTTGATATCGTAGATTGTTAAATATAGATATGTTACTTGCTATGGATATTGTAAAATGATTGCTTGATTTAATTGCTTGTAGTTAGATTAGTTTAGCCCCGATGTTTCTATCCTGCTTGGATTTGAAATTCCGAGGACGGAATTTTTCTAAGGAGGGTAGAGATGTCACTCTCCGTTCCCAGAATGCATATTTTTATACATGTACTACTCAAATGTATTTATTTAATATTTATCATGTATTATCCTGTATTTAAATTCCTTTAAATTCCTGCAATTAATTCTGTATTTTACTTCCTGCTTTTATTTCTCTGCTTTAGCTAGACTTGGGTTCGGTTTGGTTTGGTTTAGTTAGTTGGTTCATCATGAACCGAACACCCCCACCTACCACCACCTTTTCATTTAAAGCCAACCCCCCCTTTCTTCTCTCTTCATTATTTTTCCTTCACCATTACTCTTCTTCTTCTTTCTCATTACTCTCCACCTACCAAACCCATAGGCAAGTACATCTTGCTTCTTCATGAGGACCCATTTTTATGGTTCCATTATCTTTCCCTTGTGATTCTAAGAGAGTTTAGAACTTGGCATTTTTCGTTTTGAAGTTTTATTCATAGTAGATCTAGAAATTAGTTATTTTCGGATTTTGGTGGTTTTGATCTATCAAACTTCTTTGTTTTCAAGTTTTGATGGTTCCGTGTTGTAGAAAATTTTATTCTATCCAATTTTGACCTTTGCAAAGTTGGATTTGGACTTATTTTGACCAAGTTATGGACTTTGAAGCTTTGGGTTCAAACCATGGAGTTCTTGCTGTTTGGAGAAGACAGTGAGCAGTGTACGCGAGCTTTTTAGCTTGCGCCACTTAGCTACATGCGCTCTTTAGCGCAGCGCAGTCTGCCTCATACGCTGCCTTTTGGCGGCGTATGGCCTTGTATAAGCTACCTTGATGAGGAGTCGTATGGAGTTGCATACGCTGTCTTGAAGAGGGAGCATATGGAGTACATACACTGGCTTGGATAGTAAGGAGTCGTATAGAGTTCATACGCTGCCTTTTGGAAGCGTATGACTTGCGTACGCTGGCTTGGATAGTAAGGAGTCGTATGGAGTTCATACGCTGCCTTTTGGGAGCGTATAACTTGCGTACGCTGGCTTGGATAGTAAGGAGTCGTATGGAGTTCATACGCTGCCTTTTGGAAGCGTATGACTTGCGTACGCTGGCTTGGATAGTAAGGAGTCGTATGGAGTCCATACGCTGCCTTGAAGAGGAGTCGTATGGAGTCCATACGCTAGCTTGACTTGAGCGTAGCTTGACCTGAGCGTACGCTGACTTGAGCGTAGCTTGACCTGAGCGTAGGCTGACATGAGCGTAGGCTGACATGAGAGTAGCCTGCTTACCCTGGATCTTCTATAGCCCTGTATATTGATATTTTATTAGATATTTAACGTCCATTTTATATCCTTACGCATTTTTGCATAAACTTGATATAATCATGATATGTTAATATTTCTGTTAAATATAGATTGTTACGTGGGATGTACCATGTGTCGTGAATTGAGTTATAGATACCCCGATTGACTGGAATTAAACCCTGAGAGTTGTAGACTCGACCCCACTGAATACTAGTTGACTTTCATGCCTTGTTACCATTGATAATGATTATGACCTTGACTAATAATTGATCATGCGTTCCTAGTTGGAACTAAGAGACTGGCTAGTCATCTTATTGAATTGAATGAATGAGACACGTTCATATTAATTATGAACTATTGAAATCGACTGGCTAATCCCGAATATTGGCATACAGGCACATGCAGGCTTCAATTCATTTATTATTTATTTATCTTACCAAAGAAGCATGTGTACTTTATGGTCAAGGCATGATTACTCCGTGGTTAGTTTTGATTGTTGCATTACGCTATGTAAGACCTACAACCTGACCGTACTGGTATCATTGTAGAGTTGCGCATATCGTACCCCGTACGAAAGTACTCATTCTGAATGACCATGATCTACGGCATGGTACTTCACTCAACATAGAGACTATTAAGTTAAATAAAATAATGATTGCATGGAGAGAATGGATTCCCGAGTTCTTACATGGCAGCCCTCTTGGGACTAGTAGTGTTCGACAGGTCGGCTGGTCCCCACAGATACTGTAAACCTGCCACACGGGCACGGAGCGGTATCTGGTTATATTATTTATTGTATATTAATGACGGGCGTCCCGCTGGGACTCGTCTAATTCATGATTGGCGCAATTGATTGACTGGATAGACTAGCCTTGCTTGTGCATAGTAAGAACTGAGGAATCTTTTATTGCATAATTCCAGGATAACTTGGGACACACAATAGCAAGCCGTAGTAGTTGTATGGCCGTTTAAATTGATTTGTTTGTGTACTGTACCTACTCTGTTGCCTAACTAAGATGATCAGAATGTCAGGACATGACGGGCCAACTTCTGTCCTTGTTTGGTTGGGAGGTTGGTTCGAAGTGTCGTGATGTTATGAGAATCCTAGTGGCAAGCAGAGATCTATTTATCATATTTCTCATTACTGGTTTTAGTTCTCATGTCGTGCTTCCTTGTGGTACTTGCTATTAGAGGTCTAACCTCTCTGGTTTTGCATGGCCAGATTTAGAGCCGGTTCCCGAGGACTCAGCTTACTTCTACCTCCAAGATGGTCAACACTAGAGGGATGATCGCAGGAGGACTCGAGTGGGTTTCTTACTTTCCCGCTCATTTTGTTATCTACTTTATACCTTGCTGTTTGGCACTGACATGTTAGTCGGATCGTCTTGTACTTACTTTTATATAATTATAACTAAGTCAGGCTGCAGCTGATAACAATTGTGTATGCCTTGCTACATCATCTGGCTATGTTTTGTAAAGCCAGATATCAAAGAATATTTTGACTAAGCTTTTGGGACACCTTACTGCTTTATCTTATATGTTCTCTATTTTTGTTTCTTGTTTGAATGATTGAGACAATAGATGTGAAGTGACCATAGTGAGACTTTCATGTAGTATGCACCCCCTCGTCTTGTAGACAGCATTGATCGTATTATACGGTATTCATCTACCCGTAATACGTAGCTGGCCGAGTCATTCCTCCGCTCTCCAGTATTCTGGTTCTGGGGCGTGACAGTCCCTACGGTGCAGCTCACACAGGAGCAGTATGAGTACATGCTATCCCAGATGCACGGCAGGGGTGCTCAGTGATCTAGTAGATTTTTTTATCAACTTCGTATTTATTGGCGCTATGGGCCTATTCACCGTTCTGTACACTGATTTTGAATATTATTTGACTTTGTTGGACATGTATGTTTGTTGGACATGTATGTTGGTGATATTTAATTTGTTGGTATTTTCATTGAGTACATGTATGATATTTAGTTGTAGACTGTTATGATGGGAGACTGTTATTCATTTATTAGTTATAGATTGTTATGATGGGAGACTGTTAATTGTGATGATATTTGCGATGGGGATGACAAATATACCTACGCTGGGTTATAAGCGATGATCTGATATACAAAGGAGGTGCTGCCCAAATTTTAAAAAAATATAATGTATATTTTTGTGATGATGTGTGTCTGTGTTTACAGTGAATGTGAACACAGACACATAACATAACTAAAATACCAAAATTTTTTAAATTTTTTTATAACATCTGTGACGTATAGCGACGTTCTGCGACGTTTTGCGACATAGAGAACACGTCGCTATACGTCGCCAAATAGTGACGTAACGTCGCTATACGTCGCCAAATAGTGACGTAACGTCGCTATACTGTTGACGTTGCATATGACCACCTGAGAGCTGACGTCGCTAAAGTTGTCGCTCGGCGTCGCTAAAATGCTGACGTGGCTGCCATGCCATGTCATTATATATAAAGTTGACGGCGTCGCTAAGTTGTCGCCCTACGTCGCTATAGTGGCGACGTATGATTACGTCGCTATCTGTAGCTAATGTTGCGACGTCTAGCGACACAAACGTGACGTCGCAACTAGCGACGAATTGCGACAAAATTGTAATCTGCGACAAGCATATACGCGACATCCAATTTTCGTCGCTAAATACGTCGCTAATAGAAATTAGCGACGGATTTTTCTTTTTTAGCGACGTATTCGGACGTCGCTAAAAGGGGTTGTTTTAGTAGTGATAGATACATGAGAACATGATCGTCCCTTCCACACTTCACCAGTGCTTTAAGTACGTCAACAGCGACGGTGTCGTGAAGACGAAGTTCGCCGATGTCGATCCTTTCAAAGGCATCGAAGCTTACTATAGAGATTCGGTACTTTACCAATCTCAACCCCCAAGGATGATGGCAATGAAGCTGACAATGAAGCTGAAGTACCTCCATCCCCCAACAATGGTCCCCTGATTGTCCGAGTCAAAGGACGTACTACTCCAAAAAGTACCCCGAAGCATCTCACAATATGGATGAAGAAGAAGAAACCCGACAAGGTCAAACCATTGACCATCAACCTTAGCAAAACACCCAGGGGGAACCTACTGATGCCCGTCCTTCCAATCCTGAAGAATTACCCTACGTAGTGAACTCGGCCAAGACTGTGGCTCCTCTTCCAAATGATGATCCTCTCAATGAGTATATCAATACTCAGAATAATGTACCTTCAGCGGATGATGTTATCCCTGAAGAAGAACTTGCGTATTTTCTTAGTAAAGGTTTATCTTTGAATTACTCCGATGTCTATCAATCTGTAAACCATTACATAGATATGATATACGCCCTAGAAAACGGCATAGGACCACACCTCTGCATGCCGGTCACGACGCCTCACCTACGGAAAAAAAGTTTACCCAGAAGCTATCCACTACTTCATCATTCCAGCCAGAAAGAAAGATGAAGAGCTAATCATCTTCGGTCGTATAATTGGCGAGAGAAAGTTTGTTCCAGACTCTACTCCTTCCAAGTGCAACACAGAAGCTGACTATGACTCTGGAAAAATGCAACTTTTTTGGTATAGTTAGCAGGCCAAGAATATCATCCAGAATATGGGATATGACATCAAAAGCGACAAAAGGCTAAATTATGGCCAAGGACGACGGTTGCCAATACGACACTTTACTCCTCCCGGCAAACCTGAGAACTACTACCAACGAAGCGGTGTTGGTTTGGGTTGTCTCTCCTACAACAACTCCCGAAAGATCAGATGATAAAGCAGATCATTGTTCTCATTCTTCTGATTCCTCCCTCTGGGCCTCAGACTCCAGCATCGGCGACATGTTCAAAGCAACTCTGTCCGTCAATATGGTTTTCGCCGACCAAATTAACAAACGATGTCCAATCAATTAAACTCGAACAATGGGCTCAAAAGATGGACACCAAATGGGAGTTGCACTTCGAACAACGTGAACCACCTACCGAAGACGAAGTCATCCAAGTCAATCTAGGAGGTGAAGCATCCTTCAAACCAATCTTCATCAGCAAAAGCTTATCTGACAATAAACGACAGTCTCTTATACAGCTTATAAGAGAATACATCAACATCTTCGCATGGAGCTATGAAGACATGCCAGGCTTGGACCCTAAAGTTGTCATGCACCGCCTGAACATTTCATCTAAAGCTAAGCCAGTGAAACAGCAAAAACGATAATTTTGACCAGACGTCATGGAAGCCATCGAGAATGAAGTCAAAAAGTTCATCGCTAGTGGATTCATTCGCAAGGAACAACATCCCGACTGGGTTGCCAATATTGTTCCAGTCATGAAAAATAACGGTAAAGTTCGAGTCTGTATCGACTACCGTGATTTCAACTTTGCATGTCCGAAAGACAAGTTCCCTCTACCGATCATCGACGTAATGATCGACAACCCTTACGGCTTCGAACGGATGTCCTTTATAGATGGGTTCTCAGGCTACAACCAGATCAAGATATTCCCCGACGACGAGAAGCACACATCTTTTTGAATACCGTTGGGGGTATACTGCTATACGATGATGCCCTTCGGATTGAAGAATATAGGGGCAACATACCAGAGAGCTATGAACATAATTTTTTGCGATCATTTGTGCAAAACTGTGGAGTGCTACGTGGACGATATTGCAGTCAAAAGTCATCTCAAGGGCAACCACCTCCAAGACTTGAGAATGATGTTCGAACTAATGCGTGCACACCAACTCAAGATGAATCCAACCAAGTCTTTTCTAGGAGTCTCCAGCGGCAAGTTCCTTGGTTTCGTCATCACTTCAAAGGGTATACATCTTGTCACGCCCCAGAACCAGAATACTGGAGAGCGGGGGCAGACATAGCCAGCTACGTATAATGAAATAGAATACATCTCAACTATACGGTCACGGCTGTCTAGATATGAGGGTTTACTACAAGCCAGCAGTCTCTTAAGGTCAAGCCTATTGTCTCAATCTCAAACAATTAACAGAGTTACAAGATGTTAGAGCATCAAATATATATATATAAGGCGTCCCAAATATTACATATTGGATGATCATGAAGCTAGTCGTACAAAATGATAGGACTAGCAAGAGTTCAGTCATACATGATCAACCCTAAGATTTGTTAATCATGTTTAAGGCCCGTAGGCAGACAGTAAGTAAATGCATCGAGCTAACAGGTGCTCGTCGGCTAAACGCCTCAAAAGAATAAATTTATATATAAGTGGGTGAAACAAAAAAGAAAACCCACTCTTGGCCCGGGTTCCGTCTAGTTGTCACCATTGGGCTGGAAGCTTGGTTGATCCTCGGGAGCTGCTCCGAAATCTGGCCACACAAAACCAGCTGGGTCAAACCCCAGAAAGAGCAAGTGCCACAAAGGAGGCCACAAATAAGAACAAAAGCCAGCATATCAGAACATAAAGAATAAAAGAAAGTACAAGTAGTAAAGTACACAGGGCGATAAACGACTAGGGACGTGGAACCATTCCGGGAGCCAGGTTACAATCCTTAAACCAAACAAGAACCGGGATTGTACCCCTTCGCCTGAATAGCTCACTGTCTCTACCCATTTATCGTTAGAGATAAGTAAAACAAACATGCTTAGGGGATAGCAGGTACTGGAGCTAGACAAGACTTAGACAAGGCTGGACACCATTCATTCACAATCGGCCAAGCAAGTACTACGGCTTACTACTTTAACTAACTAGGGTTATCACAAACCTAATTACTAACAAGATGCAAGTGAGAAATTCTAGTCCCAAGCCCTACAGACTATCCAATTATCCTTCCGCGGGTTGAGAGTTATAGGTGGGTACATTGCCCGGGAGACAAATGTACCCTTAGGTGACTTAGAGGGTGCAACACATGACAGTGTGCTGGAAATGTGCTCTACTCGTCGGCAAGCTACAAGTCCATTAAAGCGCCCAGATAACGAGATTGCCTGTGACTGGGAATTCTCCATGTTCTAGTTTGATCTAATAATTAGCCTAATCCAATTTAGCGCGAGTCCCTGGCCGTGGTACCCAGGAAGTCACGTCCTAGACATGATACAAGACAAGACAAGTGGATTGTACAACCAAGCAAGCAGGAACACCCACGGTGTCAAGTTGAGTCAAGTTACAAGTTACAAGTCAAGTCAAGTCAGGAGTGCGCCGCCACGGGCCACTATCAAGTTATCAAGATAATTCATGTCAGGGTACTTGTCAGGAGTGCGCCACGACGGACCACTATCATGTCAGTTTGGTCATGTCAGGAGTGCACCACTACGGGTCACTGTCGTGTTATGCTAGGTCCTTGTCATACTATGCCGTGTACAATGGTCATTCCAAACATATTAAGTAAAATCAAGTTCATGACAAAAGGCGTAAGGATATAAAATGGGCATAAAATATCTAATAAAATACTAATATAAATATGATTATAGAAGAGCCAAGATCAAGAAATAACAAATTCATCATAGACAAGTAGGTTGTGCAGGGTATGTACTGCGCAGGGTGCCAAGTGCGCAGGGGCAGATGGCGCATGGATGGATTACGCAGAAGGTAGACTGCGCAGGAGTGAACTGCGCAGGAGTTGGTTGCGCAGAGATGGATTGCGCATGGCTGGCTTGCGCGGGGTGGATTGCGCATGAGTCAGGTTGCGCAGGGGCCAACTGGGCAGGGGTTGGTGCGCCAAGGGAGATGCGCGGTCCAGCCCAAGAGGCCGGGCGCAATCGGCTATGCGCAATGAAGGCACTGGCCGAGAAGAAAGGTGCGCAGTTCACCAAAGGGTGAGCTGCGCAATCGGTCTTGCGCTAAAGAGCGCAGGCCGAGAGGGCTGCTTCTCCAACCCGAGAAGAACTCCAAGAACTTCAAAACTTCAATTCTTCATAACTTGATCAAATCAAAACCAAATCTAGATTTTCAAAGTTCTAACTTGAGTAAAATCGAATTCTCTTCCACATGGAAGCATCAAAACATGCAAAAATTAAAGTTTAATAGATCAAAACCAAGGATTTCCGAAAATAATCCAAACTTAGATCTAGAAAAATGAAAGCTCCAAATCACAAAATATCAAGTTCTAAAGTTGTTCTCCATGTCCTAATCTATCAAATGAACAAATAAAATTGGGTGCTTATTTGTTGGCAAGGTGCACTTGCCTATAGGTTGGGGAGTTGTGGAAGAAGGAAGAAGAAGAAAATTATTAGAGAGTAAAGAGGAGAGAGAAAGTTTGGTGGAGATATAATGAGGGTGGTTGTGTTGTGTTGAGGGTAGAGTGTAAGTTAAAGTGTTCCACTCATGTTAAACTAAACCAAATCAAACCAAACCAATTCCACAAAATAAAACCAAGCCATGGTCCAAACCCATTTACGAGAAACCAAAATCCGCAAGTCGAGAAAATAAAATACGTGCCAAAATCAAATTACGAGTACAAATACGAAATACAGGAAATGGGGGTGACAACTCTACCCACCTTCAAAGAATTCCGTCCTCGGAATTTAATCAAGGAGCTAGAGATTGCCACGACAAGCTATACTAAGCACAAACAAGCTACACTAAGCAGTTCAATCATACAATCATACAATACAAGCAAGGAGGGAAAGCGTAAGGCATAAGAAAGACATTATACCTCACGAGTCAAACAGGTAGGGGTATCGCGATCGGATGTCGTCCTCACGCTCCAATGTTGACTCACCTAGAGAGTGATGACCCCAAGCAACACGGACTAAGTTAATAGTCTTGTTCTTGAGCGTCTTTTCTCTCCGGTCCAAAATAGACACGGGCCTCTCCTCTTACGAAAGGTTGGTACCAACAACCAATTCCGAATGATCTAGGATATGGCTCGGGTCCGGGATGTACCGTCGTAATTGGGACACATGGAATACATCATGTACCTCACTTAGCGACGGCTGAAGAGCGAGACGATAGGACACATCGCCTACTCGCTCCAAAATATCGAACGGCCCTATATACCTAGGACTAAGCTTTCCCCGTACGCCAAAACGAATGACACCGTGGGTAGGCGAGATCCTAAGGAATACATGGTCGCCGACGGCAAATTCTAAGGGACGCCGATGAGCATCGGCCCAATGGCGCTGGCGATCCTGAGCAACTCGGAGGTGATCTCTGACTCTCTTGACCACTTCAACCGTCTGAGAAATCAGTTCTGGACCGAGCATCTGCCTTTCTCCGACATCGTCCCATGCTAACGGGGATCTGCACTTCCTACCATACAGAGCCTCGAAGGGTGCCATCTGGATACTGGCCTGGAAACTATTGTTGTACGAGAATTCTACCAGGTGTAGGTGATCCTCCCACGAACCACCGAAGTCAAGGGTACATGACCGCAATATATCTTCGAGAGTTTGTATAGTACGCTCTGACTGCCCATCTGTCTGCGGATGATATGCTGAGCTGAACTTGAGACGAGTCCCCAAACTTTGATGAAGACTGCGCCAGAAGTGCGATGTGAATCTCGTATCCCTGTCTGATACTATGCTGACTGGCACTCCGTGAAGTCTGACGATCTGCCTGAGATACATCTCTGCTAGCTGTACCGTCGACTGTCCAACTCTAAATGGAAAAAAGTGTGCCACCTTGGTAAGCCTGTCCACAATGACCCAAATAGCATCTCTGCCTGTCGGAGATCTGGGTAACCCAGTCACGAAATCCATGGTTATGTGCTCCCATTTCCATTCTGGGATCGGTAAAGGTTGAAGAAGTCCAGCTGGCCTCTGATGTTCAGCCTTGACCTGTTGGCAAACCAAACATCGAGAGACATACCGGGCTATCTCCCTCTTCATACCATTCTACCAAAAGTGTTGACGAATATCTCGGTACATCTTCGTGCTGCCTGGGTGGATGGAATACTGCGAACTGTGAGCCTCTGCCATGACTTCCTGTCTGATATCTCCACTGGGTACACAAAGACGCATGCCGTGTCGAAGTGTACCATCCTCATGAATACATAACTCTGGCCTTCTTCCTGCTTCACACTCTGCTCTGAGCCGCTGAATCTTGGAATCGGTTAACTGTGCTGTCCGGATCCTCTCAACTATGGTGGACTGAATCTGTAGGCTGGCCATCAAGGACACATTGGAAGGAAGAACCACTTCAATTCCCATCTTCTGAAGATCCGCCAATAGCTCTGGTTGCGCCGTCAGGAAATAAACTCCGGCTCTCCGGCTCAACGTATCTGCTACAACGTTGGCCTTCCCTGGATGATACTGCAAATCCACATCGTAGTCCACCAGTAGCTCGAGCCATCTTCTCTGCCGCATATTAAGATCCTTCTGGGTGAAAACATACTTCAGGCTCTTATGATCAGTAAATATCTCCACTCTGTCTCCGTACAAGTAGTGCCTCCACAACTTAAGTGCAAACACTACTGCTGCTAGCTCCAAGTCGTGGGTCGGGTAATTCTTCTCATGATCACGGAGTTGACGTGACGCATAAGCAATTACCTTCCCATGCTGCATCAAAACACATCCCAATCCTCTGCCCGAAGCGTCACAATAAACTGTGAATCCTCCGGTCCCATCTGGAAGGGTGAGAATGGGAGCCGTTATCAAACCTCGCTTCAACTTCTCAAATGATTCCTGACATTCTGCTGTCCAAACGAACGGCACATCCTTGCGGGTCAACTGGGTCATCGGCGCTGAAATCCTTGCAAAATCAGAGACGAACCGCCGGTAGTAGCCGGCCAATCTAAGATAGCTGCGAACTTCTGCCACTGAGCTGGGTACTGGCCATGCCTCGATAGCCACAATCTTCTGGGGATCCACTTCCACTCCTTCTCTGGTAATGATATGACCTAAGTAAGAAATGCGATCGAGCCAGAACTCGTATTTACTGAACTTAGCATACAACTGGTGCTCTCTGAGAATCTGGAGGACAATTCTGAGATGCTGCTCGTGCTCTGCTTCACTCTTGCTGTAGACCAGGATGTCATCAAGGAACACTATCACAAACTGATCCAAGTAAGGCATGAAAATACGGTTCATGAGGTCCATGAACACTGCCGGCGCATTGGTTGCTCCAAAGGGCATAACTAGAAACTCCCAATGCCCATACCTAGATCTGAATGCCGACTTTGGGATGTCCTGCTCTCTGACTCTGATCTGGTGGTATCCTGACCGCAAGTCTATCTTCGAGAAAACTGAAGCTCCCTTGAGTTGATCAAATAAGTCATCTATCCTCGGGAGAGGGTATCTGTTCTTGATTGTCACTGAGTTCAAGGTACGATAATCAACACATAGCCTAGACGTACCATCCTTCTTTTTCACAAGAAGCATCGGGGCTCCCCAAGGCGATCCACTTGCACGAATGAATCCCTTGGTCCTGAGTTCTTCAATCATCTTGTACAAAATCTCCAACTCTGAAGGCGCCATTCTGTAGACTCGCTCTGATACTGGTGCTGTCCCAGGAATCAAGTCGATGGTGAACTCGATCTCCCGCTCTGGTGGCATCCCTGGAAGTTCCTCTAGGAAGACATCTGGAAACTCTTTAACTATTCGGGGCAACTGCACTGCTGCTACTGCCATCCGCAATACTGGAGGAGATGGCTCTACGGCGCCTCTGGAAAATGAAAACTCTGGCTCTCCGGGAATACTAAAGACAACTCTGCCAGCATGGCAGTCTATCCTAGCATAATGGTTCCTCAACCAATCCATGCCTAGGACTACATCATAGTCTGCCATAGGGAACTCTATGAGTCTAGCGGGAAACTCTCTACCACTAACTACGATCCGACACGAGGAAAACACTCGATCTACTCCCACAAGACCATTACCAGTAAGTATATTGAGCCTCACTGATAATGACTCGGGCTTCAACCCTATCCGTGTCGCGAATCGTGCAGACATAAATGAATGCGATGCACCAGAATCAAATAATACAGATGCTGGAAAGGTGTTGACGAGAATAGTACCTGCCACTACCTCACCTGGTGCAACTTCTTCTTCCATGGTCATCATCATAGCCTGACCTCTAGCTGCGGGTCCTCTCTGCTGGAAACCCCTCTGTCGGTTCTGTGCTGGAGCCTGGGTGAACTGCTGCTGGTTCTGCTGATGAAAGGCCTGGGCCTGAGGCAACAATGGCCTCGGGTACTGCTGTTGCTGCTGCTGGACTGGAACTGGGGCTGGTCCTCTCACCGAAGAACTAGAAAGGTTGGATGATGATGGACCTCCCCTATTCGGGCAGGTCCCTATCTGGTGGTCTGCCATAAGCCAGGCACAATCCCTGTGCCCTACGACACTCTGCCACTACATGGCCCGGCTTCCCACAATGAGAACATCCCACCGTGGAAGACTGCTTCTGCTTCTGCTGCTGCGTGTACGTCGGGGTCGAATGCTGAACCGACGTCACTGAGGCTGCCCGCCTCGGAGTCCCAATGGTTATACCCCTAGCTGCCGGGGCTGGAGCTGAAGATTGGTGAATCTGGTTGTGGGACCGCTTCCTGCCTCCGGTCCTGTCCACAATTCTCCGGGAGGTATACTCATGCCTCCTTGCTGCCTTCAACACTGCATCGAATGTCTGGTGCTCGAACTGCTCTACAGCCAATAATATCTCTAAGTGCAGCCCTTGCTGGAATCGCTGAGCCCTATCGAACTCGGTTGCCACCAAGGTGGGGACGAACCTACTCAGCCTGGAAAACTCGGTCGCATAGCCATCGACCATCCTGCCTCCTTGCTTCAAGTTGGTGAACCGGGTCTGCAGGTCGTACCGTGCCACCGCATCGAAGTACTTTGTCTGGAACCTCTCTCTGAACGTCGTCCAAGTGACTGGTGCTGCTAATCCCATGGCCTGAGCTGCCCACCAATCGTGAGCCAAGTCTAACAACTGTAGGCGTACCACCGCCACCTTCTCATTCTCAGGTGTCTTAGCTGCTTCTAGAACCACCTCGGTATCCTGAAGCCAAGCGTCCGCGGCAATCGCATCTTCACTGCCGTCAAAGAAGGGAGGGTTCAAGCGCTTGAAACTGTTGGCCGCCTGATTCCCTTGGGGACCTCCTCTGTTTAGTGCATCATGAACTTTCTGGTGCAAGGCGTCGCTTCGACGATCTTGGGATGCAAGCAGTTCTCTGATAAGCCCTACCAAAGGTCCCTCGTCCTGTCTATCTGGTTGAACGGGCGGAGCTGCCTGAACTGGAGGTTCTGAGCCTCCGGAAAGCATAACTCGGGAGGCTACTCCAGAGTGCTGAGCTTGATCTTCCTGGCGCTGGGGCGTTTGTCGAGCTTCCTCTGGCTGGTTGGCAGGTCCGGGAGTAATGTCGCTGAAGAAGACGACATAGGGAACAGTAAGGAAAGGACCAGGACAGATCAATGATACAAGCATGTGATCAGGTCAAGAATCTCAGAGATTTGAAGATACGAGCAGAGATCAAGGGCGAATATTGATTGAGATATCTATTCAGTAAACCCTCACATTTTTTGATTGACAAGACCTGCATGGGCCACCACTTAAACCATGTCACGCCCCAGAACCAGAATACTGGAGAGCGGGGGCAGACATAGCCAGCTACGTATAATAAAATAGAATACATCTCAACTATACGGTCACGGCTGTCTAGATATGAGGGTTTACTACAAGCCAGCAGTCTCTTAAGGTCAAGCCTATTGTCTCAATCTCAAGCAATTAACAGAGTTACAAGATGTTAGAGCATCAAATATATATATATAAGGCGTCCCAAATATTACATATTGGATGATCATGAAGCTAGTCGTACAAAATGATAGGACTAGCAAGAGTTCAGTCATACATGATCAACCCTAGGATTTGTTAATCATGTTTACAGCCCGTAGGCAGACAGTAAGTAAATGCATCGAGCTAACAGGTGCTCGTCGGCTAAACGCCTCAAAAGAATAAATTTACATATAAGTGGGTGAAACAAAAAGGAAAACCCATTCTTGGCCCGGTTCCGTCTAGTTGTCACCATTGGGCTGGAAGCTTGGTAGATCCTCGGGAGCTGCTCCGAAATCTGGCCACACAAAACCAGCTGGGTCAAACCCCAGAAAGAGCAAGTGCCACAAAGGAGGCCACAAATAAGAACAAAAGCCAGCATATCAGAACATAAAGAATAAAAGAAAGTACAAGTAGTAAAGTACACAGGGCGATAAACGACTAGGGACGTGGAACCATTCCGGAAGCCAGGTTACAATCCTTAAACCAAACAAGGACCGGGATTGTACCCCTTCGCCTGAATAGCTCACTGTCTCTACCCATTTATCATTAGAGATAAGTAAAACAAACATGCTCAGGGGATAGCAGGTACTGGAGCTAGACAAGACTTAGACAAGGCTGGACACCATTCATTCACAATCGGCCAAGCAAGTACTACGGCTTACTACTTTAACTAACTAGGGTTATCATAAACCTAATTACTAACAAGATGCAAGTGAGAAATTCCAGTCCCAAGCCCTGCAGACTATCCAGTTATCCTTCCGCGGGTTGAGAGTTATAGGTGGATATATTGCCCGGGAGACAAATGTACCCTTAGGTGACTTAGAGGGTGCAACACATGACAGTATGCTGGAAATGTGCTCTACTCGTCGGCAAGCTACAAGTCCATTAAAGTGCCCAGATAACGAGATTGCCTGTGACTGGAAATTCTCCATGTTCTAGTTTGATCTAATAATTAGCCTAATCCAATTTAGCGCGAGTCCCTGGCCGTGGTACCCAGGAAGTCACGTCCTAGACATGATGCAAGACAAGACAAGTGGATTGTACAAGCAAGCAAGCAGAAACACCTACGGTGTCAAGTTGAGTCAAGTTACAAGTTATAAGTCAAGTCAAGTCAGGAGTACGCCGCCACGGGCCACTATCAAGTTATCAAGATAATTCATGTCAGGGTACTTGTCAGGAGTGCGCCACGACGGGCCACTATCATGTCAGGTTAGTCATGTCAGGAGTGCACCACTACGGGTCACTGTCGTGTTATGCTAGGTCCTTGTCATACCATGCCGTGTACAATAGTCATTCCAAACATATTAAGTAAAATCAAGTTCATGACAAAAGGCGTAAGGATATAAAATGGGCGTAAAATATCTAATAAAATACTAATATAAATATGATTATAGAAGAGCCAAGATCAAGAAATAACAAATTCATCATAGACAAGTAGGTTGTGCATGGTATGTACTGCGCAGGGTGCCAAGTGCGCAGGGGCAGATGGCGCATGGATGGATTGCGCAGAAGGTAGACTGCGCAGGAGTGAACTGCGCAGGAGTTGGTTGTACAGAGATGGATTGCGCATGGCTGGCTTGCACGGGGTGGATTGCGCATGAGTCAGGTTGCGCAGGGGCCAACTGTGCAGGGGTTGGTGCGCCAAGGGAGATGCGCGGTCCAGCCCAAGAGGCCGGGCGCAATCGGCTATACGCAATGAAGGCGCTGGCCGAGAAGGAAGGTGCGCAGTTCACCAAAGGTTGAGCTGCGCAATCGGTCTTGCGCTAAAGAGCGCAGGCCGAGAGGGCTGCTTCTCCAACCCGAGAAGAACTCCAAGAACTTCAAAACTTCAATTCTTCATAACTTGATCAAATCAAAACCAAATCTAGATTTTCAAAGTTCTAACTTGAGTAAAATCGAATTCTCTTCCACATGGAAGCATCAAAACATGCAAAAATTAAAGTTTAATAGATCAAAACCAAGGATTTCCGAAAATAATCTAAACTTAGATCTAGAAAAATGAAAGCTCCAAATCACAAAATGTCAAGTTCTAAAGTTGTTCTCCATGTCCTAATCTATCAAATGAACAAATAAAATTGGGTGCTTTTTTGTTGGCAAGGTGCCCTTGCCTATAGGTTGGGGAGTTGTGGAAGAAGGAAGAAGAAGAAAATTAATGGAGAGTAAAGAGGAGAGAGAAAGTTTGGTGGAGATATAATGAGGGTGGTTGTGTTGTGTTGAGGGTAGAGTGTAAGTTAAAGTATTCCACTCATGTTAAACCAAACCTAATCAAACCAAACCAATTCCACAAAATAAAACCAAGCCATGGTCCAAACCCATTTACGAGAAACCAAAATCCGCAAGTCGAGAAAATAAAATACGTGCCAAAATCAAATTACGAGTACAAATACGAAATACAAGAAATGGAGGTGACACATCTGGATCCAGAGAAAGTAAAGGCTATTCTCGACATACATCCTCTAAAAAACCTCAAAGAGCTACGCGAACTACAAGGAAGGCTAGCCTACATCAAACGATTCATTTTGAATCTCTCTAGAAGATGTCAACCATTCACTCTGCTTATGAAGAAAGGCGTATCTTTCGTCTGGACTGAACAATGTCAACGCGCATTCGAAGACATCAATGCATATCTTACAAGCCCTCCAGTATCGATAGCCCCAATAATGGAGAAGCCCTTCTTACTATATGTCTGCGCCATGGATCATTCCCTTGGCGCCCTCTTAGCTCAGAAGAATGAAGGCGGCCATGAACAGGTAATTTACTACCTCAGCCACACAATAGTGGGTGCCGAGCATAGATACACACCGGTGGAGAAGGAATGCCTTGCACAAGTATTTGCCATCCAAAAGACACGCCACTACGTGTCTGGGCAGACTATCCACATCATATCTAAAGTCAACCCTCTCAGAATACTCATGACTAAATCGAGTTCTCTCAATTCCCGTTTAGCTACATGGGCAATGCTGTTGACCCCATATGATATGATCTTCGTCCCTCAGAAGGCAGTAAAAGGTCAAGCATTAGCTGATTTCCTAGCAGCTCATCCGGTGCCGAAGTCGTCCAAACTCTACGACGAAATCCCTGACGAAGTGGTGGAGTCTAACACTATAACTGAAAAAATCCCTATTTAGCAATATTCTTTGATGGCGCATCAAGAACAGGGCCCAAAGGAAATATCGTGGCTGGAGTAGGTGTCGTGCATGTGTCATCTGATCATCTGGTCATACACCGTGTATATTCTCTTATGGAACCATGCACCAACAATGTGGCCGAAGATAATGCCCTAATAATCGGCCTACAACTGGCAAAGCAACTGGAAGTTGACTATCTAGAGGCTTACGGCGATTCCAAGCTAAAAGTTAGTCAGGTCCGAGGGGATTATGAAGTTCGCCACGAAGATCTCATCCCCTACCACCGAGCAACAATCGAGCTGGCATCTACTTTTGCTGGATTCTTCATCGAGCACGTGCCTCGACTACAGAATACAGAAGCAGATGCTCTAGCCGATTTTGCTTCTTTCTTGACCGTTCCTACCAATACTCAGCAGTCGATCACAGTGTCTGGTCGAGAATTATTCTGTGTGAAAGATGCCTTACATATTCATCACAGTTATACAGCAGAAACAAACATCGATGCTAAAGACTGGAGATTTCCCTTCATAGACTACGTTGTCTATGGAATCCTTCCCGAGGACCCGAAGGAAGCAGTATCCATCCAAAGGCGATCCCTCATATTTTACTACGACACAGCTACCAAGATGTTGTACCGACACTCTTATGACGGGCTACTGTTACGATGCTTATCAGACACAGAAGCCAAGCATATACTCCGGGAGGCTCACGATGGAGTTTGTGGTGCACATCAACCAGGCCCCAAATTATGAACGCCTCAAGCGAATGGGCTATTACTGGCCCACCATGATAGCGGATGTTGTTGAATATACAAAGAAGTTCAGAGCTTGCCAGCTCCACGCTGATTTCATTTACCAACCTTCGAAGTTTCTACACCCGATGGTAGCATCTTAGCCATTTGAAGCCTGGGGCATGGACGTCATAGGACCAATCAGCCGACCATCCTCCAAAGGACATCGGTTCATCCTAGCTATAACCGATTACTTCTCCAAATAGGCAGAAGCTATATCGCTCATCGAAGTAAAGACATCAAACATGATCAGTTTCATCAAACATCATGTCATCTACCACTTCGGTCTACCTCGCAGGATCATCCATGATAATGGTCCATAGTTCGCAAGCTATGCGTTCTATCGGTTCTGTGATAAGAATCGAATCCAGAACATAGCCTCTACTGCCTACAATCCAGCGGCTAATGGGCTAGCAGAAGCCTTCAACAAAACCATTAGAAAACTTTTCAAAAAGTTCGTGTCTTCAAACAAGCGCGATTGGAACAAGAAGCTCGGTGAACGTCTATGGGCCTATCGTACAACGGTCCGGACTCCAACAGGCAGTACGCCATTCTCTTTGGTTTATGGGAACGAAGCAGTTCTTCTTCTAGAAATCCAGATTCCTTCTCTTCTTGTAGCCCTAGCCAGCGAGCTGACTACTGAAGTGAGCTATCGTCTGCGACTCCAAGTGCTCGAAGCACTAGACGAAAAATGCTTGTTAGCTCAACAGCATATTGAGATATACCAAGCACGCCTTTCCAGAGCCTTTAACAAAAAGGTGAAGGAAAGAATCTTCCAAGTCGGCGATCTGGTCCTAGCAGTGAGAAGACCGATGGTCATGACGCACAAAACAAAAGGAAAATTCCACCCTAAATGGGAAGATCCTTTCGTCATAGAATCGGTGTTTTTTAACGGTGCGTACCGGCTGACCAAGCCTGATGGTGACTTGCTCATGATGCCTATCAATGGCAAGTTTCTAAAGAAATACTATGTGTAACCTCTTTTACATAATGTTCACATATGTCCAGTCATGTATTAATGTACAGTGCGATGTTTATGTGATTAAAAAAAACTATCTAACTATTATCCGTATTTCAAGAGTCTTGAATACGCCATGGATAATAGGTCCTCTAAATATTTCCCCAGTGGAATCATTTCCATTTTTTGACTCCGTCCGGACTCGGTTTGACGAAAATAAATCACATTCCTATCACCTCTGAGTTGTTTTTCGATAATTATTTCCCCAGCGGAATGATCAAATATTTTGCCACGTCCACATAACCTCTGAGCAAAGCATTCATCAAAGATAGTCATGTCCATACTACCTCTTAACTATCCACTCCTTCCTAATGCTATATATCTTTCCACGTCCATATTACCTCTGGTCAAATATAGAACATCCTCTGCTATTACGTCCATATTACCTCTACTAGCAGCTTCATTCAACTTATTATCTATATTCGAATCATTCGAATATAAAACGGATAGTAGGTCCACATAAAATTTTCCCAGCGGAATACCCATCAGAAATGTCCTTGCTACGTCCACATTACCTCTAGCATCGATATTTCACAAAACCACATTCACTTCTGAAAAGATTCTTTATTCGATACTTAAATGTCTATCGAAAGACGAAAAAAAGGTACAAGAGCCGTGACGGCCAAAAAAGGAAAAAATAGAGAGGGTAGTCCCCCAGCGAGATACCCTTTACACAAATACGGTATTTGGCTCTCTAAATACAAGCACCACAGATATCACAAGCAAAGAGTGGAGTGAATGCATTTCTGTTTATTCAAAGTAGTTACATTCACAGGACTACATCTCGTGAGCAAAACAGAAGGTTCTTCATCTCTTCATCTGGATAAAAAGTAAAAGGTTACATCGATGTCCAAAAGAAGGAAGAATCTGCTACTCATCAGCAATATATAGCTTGATCAGCTTGGCAGCACCACGCTTCCGTCGAAAAATGGTTTTGTGGCCCGTGAAGGAGGTCATGTTTTACTGCTGAGCAAGCAAACAAGGCTGTTGAACCTTCGAGAAGCTACACGGAGGAGGGCAAATATAGCATGCTAAAACATCTATAAACGATGTTCTCCTCTCCTCCATATGGCGGACGTCGTGGGCCCACCTTTTCAAGAGACTATACCTTCAAAACAATATTCCTAATGTTGCTTTTGCCTACTTGAAGGACCGTAAAAGCAGAACTTTCACGGTAATGCCCGACTACCATCCGACTCTTCGATGTATAAAGGTTCTTCCTACCATCTGAGAAAAACTCTTCTAAAACACGAAGGGTCCTGAGCTCTCTGATGTGGGTGTCAAGTGTTGCATCTTCACCATACCCAGAATCGCCGATACCAGTCCTAAAGAAATTTGCCAGCCAGATCCCTACAGAATATGAAAAGGGGGCAGAAAGACAGTCAGGCTTAGAAAACCACAGGAAAAACTAGGTTCTGAAAGGTTTCTATGCGCCCAAAAGGCTATGCACCCAAAGGGATATGCTCCCAATACAAAGACATATAGACGCATAACACACAGATAGTTGGTAGGCGCATAACGAACCACAATTTAAAGGGCACATAACATGGCAACACATGGGCGCATAATGCACCACAGTATTGGCGCATGACTTCTGTGAGCGCATAGTAATGCCCCCAGAAGTATGTTGCCCTAGGCGCAAATGCCCGGGCAGAAGAAAAGTCCGAGCGTCGCAAATTAACGCTCGAGACTTTGTTTTTTGAAGCATGCCCTCACCCAGAATCGGGTCCTGGACTACCGAAGACTCTGCCACAGGAGGAGAGCTACCCGACGCAGCCCCTTTGCCCTTCGCGGATCTCTTGGCAGCCTTGGGAAACATGATTCTCGAAGAAAGAAGACGAAAAGTTTTTTTGAAAAATTTTAAGAGAAAGGAATAATAAATTTTCTCTCTCCCAGGGTCTATTTATAGGCACGGGCAACTTCCTATGCGCCCACAAACTGTATACGCCCATGGTGGTGTATATGCCCACTGCAGTCTATGCGCCTACGTGAAGGATCAGCCCCCTGAATACTATGCGACTGTCTCCTGCTGACGTGGACGACGTATAAAGGATGGACCGCTTCAAATTCTATTCCGATGAATCTGTCAGTTCAGATTTCGAGGAAAATCTCAACAGTCGTATCTCCCTGACAGGCTGGCCAAATACTATGCATCCAAAAAGAGGGCAGTGCTATGCGACCATTACCTCGTGAAAGGACGATCCATGCTTCTTTCAAAGTATTTCGAACTTGTTCAAGTGTCGAAAACTTTGAAGGGGGTCCTGTAGAAGCATGAAAAATTTTCAGCAAACATAGCGCTATGCGCCCAAGTCAAAGCAGCTCCATGCGCCTAGTCAGTATGACTCCATGCGCCCACTAAAGGAAGTTCCATGTGCCCAGTCCAAGTGTAACTCTATGCGCCCAAGACTAGCTCCCCCGAAAGGAGGGCGTATAGCCTGAGATATGGCTTTGCGCCCAAGCCTGACTCAGTCAAAGCCACGATCAAAACGTGCACCGAAGCGCATGGCCGCGTCAATCTCCACGAGTAGTCATGTACCAAAGCATGCGGCCACGTCAACACCACGACCAACCCACGATCTTGCAGCCTGTATGCGCCTACACCCTATCCGCCCAAAGCAGGACTATGCGCCCACATAAGAACCAACGTGTCTCTTCATGTGGGCGCATAACATCATTCCGGCTCGAGAATGACTATAAAAGGGGGGCTTCATCCCTCTTCAAAAGGACAGAACGGAGAGCATTTTCAAGAGCCAAATTGCTGCACTTCTTGCCAGTGAGCCGTGAGTTAGCAATTTTCTTAGGTTTTCTTCCACTTTTGTAATCGGAGTGTCAACGGAGTAAAGGAGCAACTGTCGCTCGATCTCTATAGTCCCATTCCTAAAAAAAATTTTGTACTCGGGGATCCTCAGTGCAGGATCTCTCAGGCGTACTCGATTTATGGTGCCTTGCGCCAATAAAAAGAAAAGACATCATTTTCTTCTTTTTTTTTGTGTCCACAATTCTGTCAATTCCTGTCGGAACAGGAAAGGGGTTTTCTCTTCTGAAAAAAACACAGAAGGTTACAGGAGCTTACCGGATGGCTGATGATGGAGTACCGAGCGGAGGCCTCGGACTCGGAACGTATACGGAATGCGTACTGGACGGGACGATGTCGACATGCGGGAGGCGCGTGGGACGCAGGACACGTGGGGGCACGGCCTGGACGGCGCTAGCCAGCGGGGGGTCCGGCGGTCGTGGGTTGTCGGTCGGGAAGACGAGGGTGCGGGTTGGCCGTAAGGGGAGGAGTGACAGAAGTTGGGAGAGAAAGGGGGCTTTGGTGATGTGGGTTTTGGAGTAGGGGTGGAGAGGTGTCTTGTGTGTGGAGAGGAAGGGGTGGCATTGTGATGGAGAGATAAGGGGAAAGATGGTGGTGGGTTTTGGTAGAGAATTTTATGGAGAGAGAAACGTGTGAGAGAGAAAGGGGGTGTTGTATAGGTGTGGGGAAGTGGTGAACGGGAGTGAGTTTATTTTTTATTTTTTTATATATTAGAAATGGGTTTTACACCTATAATGAAGTCTAGCAACACCAAGCCAAGTATGCCATTTTTATCGCTTAATGTATTTTTTTCAAGTATTTCTTGTTACTTTTATTATTTTCTTATGATTCAATGGCAGGAGTTGATGATGGGATAACAGAGTTGGGGCATGATGAGGATTGCGGCCAGTAGAGTAAGCAATTCATGTATGCTTATTGCTTAGGTTCAACGAATTCAAATTGTATTACCTATATCATGAAATTCACAGCCAGTTTTCTTTTGTTCCTTTATGCATGTGATGGTAAACAAGATATAAATGGAGCTAATTTGATTCATGAAGCATTGCCTGTCTATCCGATGAATTAGGAATTTTTGAATGTTCTTTGATCATATCTTCTTTTTTGTACCTCTTTTATAATCAGTTTTTTAATGTAGAATGACCGATTTTTAAGTATTAATTATGACCGGATTATAGTGTATTGTGACCAAGAATTTGATATAGATTTTGATATACTATAAGGATTTGATGTATTATGAATATATTTCTACTATACCAAATGAGGGACAATGCTCTTTCTTATTTAGTGATGACTCCATGGAAAAGTATCTGCCAACTTCAGAAACAAGTAAATTGAAGTGATGCCGATCAATAATAGCACTCTTTTCCTTGGGAAAGTGCTCTTTCTTATTTCCTTCAGAAATTAAAAGCTACAAATATTCACTTCTTGCTCGTCTGTTCTTCTTCATTCTTGAACATTATGTCATAGAAATTATAAGTAGCTTCCCACTTGTAATAAGTATTTCTGTAGAGATATAAAAGATTCAGTTGTATCGTTACTTACTGGGAAGGATACTAACTGAAGAAAATGAATAAGTTCAACACTAACAATTCACTATGGGTTGTTATGCCCATGTAGTAGCAGTACTCGACACATGACACAAATACTTAAAATACGATGTAACCTATCGTGTCCACTTAGTGTTGTGTCACATTCTTGTTCGAGCAATTGGATGTCATATAGAAGCATGGCATCAAATTGTTGGATAGTTTCCATACTAGGTTGCAGGAAAAAATTCTAAAGTAGGTGATTGCTCCTAGGGGTAAGCATTAATCGGTTTTAACCCAAAACAGAACCAATAAGAGATTCGATTTGGTTTAAAAAAAAGTTTAGTTCAATTTTGGTTTTGAAAATACTAAAATAAACAAAAATGAGACCCAGCTTCGGTTCGATTTCGGTTTTGACTAATTTGAGTTCGTTTTTGGTTTTATATTTATAGATTTTCAGTTTATTCAATTTTGACTATTTTGATTCCGTTGAAAACGAATAAACCGAATGTTTACCCTAATTGCCCACATGAAAGTAGATGCACAAGTTAGTTCCATAGTTCTTGAGAAGAGTGATATAATCTTGTCTAGGCATGCCTATCATGGCTACTTAAATAGGCTTGTCACTACGTAAATTTGTGAGGGTAGTATAACTTGGATTATTTAGTTTTGCATTATGGGGTGCGTGTGAGTTGAGTTATTATTTAGTTTTGGCATGACCAATCGAGAATGCGATTGTGTTTTATTTCTATTTATATTAACTTTTGTGGTTTCATATTCTGTATTTTGTGCAAGTATTCTTTAAATGCAACCATTCCATTTAAACAAATATTCACTACTGCTAAATTACCAAGGAATGTAAAAAGTTGGTTATAGTTACAAGGGGAGTATTTCTACAGCCTCGATGAATAGGATAGAAGAAACCAACAGAACATATTTGGTTTGGAAATTGAAAATAAGATGGATGATTCTGTTCTACAACATACAAAATTATGGAAACAACTTAGATTCAAAATTTCCCTATTAATTCCTTAGTTGTATTTCCCCATTGTTTCCTTCTCAACTATGTCCCACCAAAGGGAGCTCCTGTTATCGATGCCTCTATTCAAGTCGCAGATGATCATGTGATATGAGCTTCATTACTCGGTTCTTCTTATTTTTGCTTGCAAGCTTCAAAACAATATAGGAATAAAATTAGCCTCAATTAATCCATAGTTCCAAAACTACATAAAACATACACTATATAAAGCAATAAAAGATGAGAATATGAGTTATATTGTTAGAATTCAACAAACAAATAAACTGAGAAAAACAAAAACCATGTCACTGAATTGGTATTCCACCTGAAAGGATTGCATTTCGAGATGGTTGTAGATTGAAGACGGATCTGAACTCTGTCGACGTTAATAGTGGTCAAAGGCTGAAGAAGGATGGACAAAGGTTGAAGCTCCAAATCACAGCTCCTCTCCTCTCCTCTCTTAACTATTGTTTGATTTTGGTTAGAGAGAGAGAGAGAGAGAGAGAGAGAGAGAGAACGAAGAAGAAAAAAGGTTTTTTTAGTGGGTCAGTGGGTTTTGTCTAATCTCGATCGCTCATTTGGATTCTATAAACGGGCCAGATCATGTGTCTGTGAAAAAAAAAAAAAAATATATATATATATATATATATGAACTCTGTCGACGTTAATGGTGGTCAAAGGCTGAAGAAGGATGGACGAAGGTTGAAGCTCCAAATCACAGCTCCTCTCCTCTCCTCTCTTAACTATTGTTTGATTTTGGTTAGAGAGAGAGAGAGAGAGAGAGAGAGAGAGAGAACGAAGAAGAAAGAAGGTTTTTTTAGTGGGTCAGTAGGTTTTGTCTAATTTCGATCGCTCATCTGGCTTCTATAAACGGGCCAGATCATGTGTCTGTGAAATATATATATATATATATATATATATATATATATATATATATATATATATATATATATATATATATATATATTGTTGGTGTTTTTTGCCTTTGGACTAGAAAAGATAGTCCCACATCGGCTACACCAAATAGTGAGTATCTCAATATAATGCATTGCTTGTGTTGAGGTGTGCACATGAGGTGTAGTGGGGCATAAGTTTGTGCTATGTGGGAGTATTTTCCTAGAAGGAAAAAGGATTAAATCCAACAAGGTTGCAAGTTGATTTTGTTGTGCGGACTCGGACTCGGACACGGACTCCAGGATGTCTCGTGCATGCACGGAAGTGTTCGGGGGCTAGGCGTGGACTGGCACACTTCTATGCTGATTGTGGGATGATCTAAAATATCAAACTCTATTTTTGAGTATTGTTATTTTAGTCCCACATCGGATAGGAGAAGAGGTGAAGTCTCAACTCCACTCTATAAATAGAGCCCCTTGGCCTCCTTTAAATGATGCACCAAGAAGAGAGTTGAGGGAGTCTGTTAAGTCCAGGAAGCCCGTTCAAGTCTCAAATATTGACTTACGAGCGTTCCAGAAGTTCTTCGTGAACTTGCTGGTTCTTGGAAGCTGTTCGTGCTCGTGTGGGGCGAATAAAGCTTTGAGCAACGGTGGTTCATTCACCCCAGCATCTCATTCTCGCCTGTCATCGCTGTTGTTGCCTTTTACAGTAACTTCTTTTTAGAAGCTCTACTGCCGATAGTTGCTTGCACAAAGTCTCTTTATATTTTTTGTGTATTACGTAGAATCTTTTTAGATCCTCGTAATTCAGAATCCTCCAGGATCTCTGTTGCACATCTTCTTTAAGGTGCTGCATTTGAAACGTTGTGTGTACAATTATTTCAGTTTCAGAATTTTCCATCGAAAATTGTGCCTCGGCAATAACAATCTCAAAGCTTTATTGAGAAGATGGATAATTCTCGTGCTTCGCTCATCGATATCGGCTTTAACAAGTTAGAAAAATTCGATGGCGAACACTTCCAGATATGGAGACGAAAGGTCACTTTAAATCTTCAACTCATGAATGTTGATCACGTGCTGTCAGAAGAAGAACCGATCGTTCCAACCACTGGATCTGCTGCGGCTGTGGCCGCTGCTACGACCAAGCAAGCGAAGTGGAAGAGAGAAAACAGTATATGCAAACTACTGATACTCAATTCCATGGAAGACTCTCTGGCAGAGTCCTACTCCAAGAAGACATCTGCCAAAGAGATATGGGACTCCTCGGGAAAGCTCTATGAAGATGTCGAGAACCGGTCCAAGATCTTCATGGTAGAAAAATACCACAAGTGGACCTTCGAAGACGAGAAGGCGATGCTGCCCCAAGTGAAGGAGTTTCTGAAGTTGCGTCAGAAACTAGAAGACGAGAACATGCCCCTCGTCGACAAGTTTGTCGTTGGAGGGATCGTCGTAAAACTTCCTACAGAATGGAGCAACTTCTATGCAAGGATGCATCGAAAGAAGATGAAAATAAGCTTGGAAGATTTTTTGTAAGAGATCCATGTTGAGGATGCGATGCACTCTCAACAGAAGATGGATACTCTGTCCAAACAACTGGCGAAGGCAAAACTGGTCCAAACCAGAGAGTACCAGGGGAAGCAGGCAACTTCTCATCGCAAAAAGGACTTCACAAATCTGAAAGTGAAGGGTTCTGCTTTCAAGCAGCAGAAGTCTAAGTCCCATGTGACTTGCTTCAATTGTGGCAAGAAGGGCCACTACAAATCCGAATGCAAGTCCAAGCCCAAAGAACAAGGTGAGCCTAGTAAGGTTTCTATGATTACTAATCTAGTTGCCATGATAGCACAGGTTGCAACTGTGGGGGCTGACTTGGACTGGTGGATAGACACTGGTGCGACCTGCCATGTCTGTTCAGACAAAGACTGGTTCGTCTATTATGAGCCAATTTCAGAGAAGGTCATATTGGCAAACCAGGCACAAGCTGAAGTACTGGGGATCGGGATGGTGGAGCTGAAACTCACATCGGGGAACACTCTGACGCTTCAAGGTGTGAAGCATATTCCAGTAATTGCTAAGAACCTGATCTCTGGAAGTCTGCTCTGCAATACAGGCTTGAGGATGGACATCAATGCTGGCCAGTTGGTGATGTCCAAGAAGGGTACATTCTTCGGGAAAGCTTTCCAAACTGAAAGAATGTACAAGATTCAGCTTGTTGTAACCCAGCATGATAATATAAATATAATCACTTTTTCTGATTATTCTCTTGAGTTGTGGCATAATAGGCTAGGACATGTTCATTGTAAAAGGATTAACAGAATGTCTAGTCTAGAACTTATCTCCAAGTATGGGGGTAAGGTAGAGAAATGCGAAGTATGTGCTCAGACGAAGATCACAAGGAAACCCTTTCATAGGGTCCATCGAAGCATAGATCTTCTGGAGTTGGTTCACTCAGATATATGTGACTTCAAACAATTCTCTACAAAGGCTGGGATGAAGTATTTTATTACTTTCATCGATGACTTCTCAAAGTATGCTTTCGTCTACTTGCTCAAGTCTAAAGACGAAGCATTCGAGAAGTTTAAGGAGTTCAGGGCTGAGGCTGAGCGGTAAACTGGACAACAACTCAAGAGGTTAAGGAGTGATCGAGGCGGGGAGTATCGGTCTCATGAATTTTTATCATTCTGCAAAGAACATGGAATCATCAATGAGACAACGGCTCCGTACTCTCCTCAATCCAACGGAGTAGCAGAAAGGAAGAACAGAACGTTGACAGAGATGATGAACTCCATGCTGTTGACTGCGGGTCTTCCAAAGTGTTACTGGGGAGAAGTTGCACTAACGGCAACGTTCATTCTGAACAGAGTGCCATATGCAACTTTCGACAAAACTCCTCATGAACTCTGGTTCAAAGTCAGACCTAACTTGAATGTCATTCGAGTGTGGGGGTGTCTGGCTTATGTGAAGCTCCCGGATCTAAAGATTCAGAAGATGGGGACAAGGACTACGAAGGCGATCTTCTTGGGGTATGCCGAGAAGAGTGATGCTCGAAGATTCCTTGATATCGAGGCAAACCATATCATCGAATCTCACGATGCTGAATACTTTGAAGACAAGTTTACAAAACATAAGAATATTGTTCTTGCGGATCTTCCGGAGAATGATGAGGGTACAAAGTAGACAAAAGTCTTTTAATGAACCAGTAGTCCAAGATGAAGCTGTCGTTAAGGAGACACCAGCTGAACCAGAACTCGCTGAGCCGTCAACTAAGCGAACGAGGAGACCGAAAGACTTCGGAGATGACTTTGTCACCTATCATGTAGAAGCAGATCCGCTTACCTATGATAAGGCGATGAAGACCAGAGATGCTGTATTCTGGAAGGAGGCGATAGACAACGAGATTGACTCAATCACCTCCAACGACACATGGGTATTGGTTGACCTGCCAGAAGGAGCAAGACCCGTCGGATGCAAATGGATCTTCAACAAGAAGATGAAAGCAGATGGAACCATTGACAAGTTCAAGGCCAGGCTAGTGGCCAAGGGGTTTGCTCAGAAGCAGTGGATCGACTACTTTGACACTTATGCTCCAGTAGCTCGGATGACAACCATCAGATTGTTAATTGCTCTAGCAGCAATACACAAGCTGGTGATACATCAGAAAGATGTGAAAACGGCATTCCTTATTGGCGAGCTGACCGAAGAGATCTACATGCAACAACCAGAAGGTTTTGTCGTCAGAGGTCTGGAAGACAAAGTCTGCAAGTTGATGAAGTCTCTGTATGCTTTGAAACAAGCTCCCAAAATGTGGCATGAGAAGTTTGACAAGGTGATAAGGTCAAATGGCTACAGGGTCAGTAAAATAGACATGTGTGTCTATACGAAGTTTGCTGACGGAAGAGGAGTAATCGTATGTCTTTACGTGGATGACATGCTAATCCTAGGTACGGATTTAAGCTGCATCACAGAGACAAAAAAATTCCTCTCGACCAAGTTCAGTATGAAGGACTTGGGGGATGCCGACGTAATCTTGGGGCTCAAGATCATCCGGACAGTCACTGGAATAGCACTGTCACAATCTCATTATATTGAGAAGATGCTCATTCGCTACGGGTATCAAGATCTTCCTTTTATTGATACACCGTACCGAAGTGATCAGAAGCTGGAGCCAAATTCGAGGGAAAGCGTCAGGCAGTTGAAGTACACTAGCGTCATCGGAAGCTTGATGTACGCTACTACTGCCACAAGGCCTGACATAGCTTTTGCAGTGGGAATGCTGAGTCGGTTCACTAGCAATCCAGGCGTTGAGCACTGGAAAGCTGTGAAGCGTGTTATGAGATATCTCAAGAAAACTCAGACATATGCACTTTTCTACAGCGGAGATCCGTCAGTAGTGGAAGGCTTCAGTGATGCTAGCTGGTGTTCAGATATGGAGAGCGAGTATTCCACAGGTGGATTCGTATTTGCCATGGACGGAGATGCTATATCGTGGAAGTCGAAGAAGAAGACTATGTTATCTCGCTCCTCCATGGAATCTGAATTCTTTGCATTGGATGCTGCTGCAGATGAAGCAGAGTGGCTTCGGAAGCTCATGTATGATCTTCCGGTGGTTGGGGCTCAGATACCGGCAATACCGATATACTGTGCAACCAGGCGGCAGCAGCAGTAGCATCAAATGAACTCTTCAACGAAAGAAGAGAACGGTGCGGTTGAAGCACAGAGCAGTACACGATCTTATCAAGAGAGGTGTTATTGCAGTGATTGATGTTTGGAGTCAGGAGAACCTGGCGGATCCGTTCACCAAGGGCCTCAAGCGCCAGCTGGTCGATGACACAACTTGTAAAATGGGCTCGAAGGCATTCTGATATTGTGTTATTACAATCCTACCATAAAGTTTTATGCTATTAGTTCAAAGAGAAATCTACTAGGCACCTAGCTTTTGGTTCAAGGGAGGACTATTAACCAGAAGAATATCAGAAATGGTAGGTACTTGTCCTCTATGACATACAGAGGATACGGACCTACAACCACTGTTGTCTACTGTTGTTTTCTGCGAAAAATAGATCCTGTAGGAAGGTTGGCTTAAATGTCTTAATGAGTTCTCAGGCAGAGTGAATGCCTGGAGTGCTTTATAGGAAGTACGGTAGTGCAGCACTATAAGGAGTGTAACTCCATGCTACAGTGAGGTGACTTCACCATGAGGTTCCCAGGTAGGGGTAATGCCTCGGCTTTGCAAGCCAAGTCACAGCGGATTAGTACCGCAAATAGGCAGGTAGCCTAATGTTGTATGATAATCGTAATAAAGAGAGGTAGATAGCACTACAAAGAGGACGATGTCCTCATGTTACAGTGGCATGACACCACAAAGAGGTACCAGGAAGGGTAAAGCTTCGGCTTCGCAAGCCATGTCATAGCGGCGTAACACCACACGGAAGCGCAAGACATCATGCTGGGTAGTTTGGCACTACAAAGGGGCTTGTGACCTCATGCTACAGTAGTATGATACTACGATGAGGTACCCAGGTAGGGTAAAGCCTCGGCTTTAAGCCATGTCATAGCGGCGTAGCACCGCAAAGAAGCGCAATGCTTCATGCCATGACTCTTTATAAAGAACTCACCTATAGTGTATGGACAGAGATATCAGGCCGTCTCTTGAGGGTAAACTTGTAGACGCCCAAAAATTATACACTAAAACCAGGCTGGCACAAGGCCTTCAATGTGCAGCCAGAAGCACAGTTGATGTCCTTATGTGAGTAGGAAGAATTGCAGTTATGGTGCAGAATTCAAGGCTTAGTCCATTCTTGTATCATACAGTTATTTAACCTATGCGGGAAGATTCAAGTCGTAGCGACATCTCTCCTAATATATGATGGACAGTCACTGTTGGGAACTTTCAACCCATATATTGAGATATATGGGGGATTATTGGTGTTTTTTGCCTTTGGACTAGAAAAGATAGTCCTACATCGGCTACACCAAATAGTGAGTATCTCAATATAATGCATTGCTCGTGTTGAGGTGTGCACATGAGGTGTAGTGGGGCACAAGTTTGTGCCATGTGGAAGTATTTTCCTAGAAGGAAAAGGATTAAATCCAACAAGGTTGCAAGTTGATTTTTGTTGTGCGGACTCGGACTCGGATACGGACTCCAGGATGTATCGTGCATGCACGGAAGTGTTCGGGGGGTAGGCGTGGACTGGCACACTTCTATGCTGATTGTGGGATGATCTAAAATATCAAACTCTATTTTTGAGTATTGTTATTTTAGTCCCACATCGGATAGGAGAAGAGGTGAAGTCTCAACTCCACTCTATAAATAGAGCCCCTTGGCTTCCTTTGAAAGATGCACCAAGAAGAGAGTTGAGGGAGTCTGTTAAGTCCAGGAAGCCCGTTCAAGTTTCAAATATTGACTTACGAGCGTTCCAGAAGTTCTTCGTGAACTTGCTGGTTCCTGGAAGCTGTTCGTGCTCGTGTGGGGCGAATAAAGCTTTGAGCAACGATGGTTCATTCACCCCAGCATGTCATTCTCGCCTGTCATCGCTGCTGTTGCCTTTTACAGTAACTTCTTTTTAGAAGCTCTACTGCCGATAGTTGCTTGCACAAAGTCTCTTTAGATTTTTTATGTATTACGTAGAATCTTTTTAGATCCTCGTAATTCAGAATTCTCAAGGATCTCTGTTGCACATCTTCTTTAAGGTGCTGTATTTGAAACGTTGTGTGTACAATTGTTTCAGTTTCAGAATTTTTCATCAAAAATCGTGCCTCGGCAATAATAATATCAAAGCTTTATCGAAAAGATGGATAATTCTCGTGCTTCGCTCATCGATATCGGCTTTAACAAGTTGGAAAAATTCGATGGCGAATACTTCCAGATATGGAGACGAAAGGTCACTTTAAATCTTCAACTCGTGAATGTTGATCACGTGCTGTCAGAAGAAGAACCGATCGTTCTAACCACTGGATCTGCTGCGGCTGTGGCCGCTGCTACGACCAAGCAAGCGAAGTGGAAGAGAGAAAATAGTATATGCAAACTACTGATACTTAATTCCATGGAAGACTCTCTGGCAGAGTCCTACTCCAAGAAGACATCTGTCAAAGAGATATGGGACTCCTTAGGAAAGCTCTATGAAGATGACGAGAACCGGTCCAAGATCTTCATGGTAGAAAAATACCACAAGTGGACCTTCGAAGACGAGAAGGCGATGCTGCCCCAAGTGAAGGAGTTTCTAAAGTTGCATCAGAAACTAGAAGACGAGAACATGCCCCTCGTCGACAAGTTTGTCGTTGGAGGGATCGTCGCGAAACTTCCTACAGAATGAAGCAACTTCTATGCAAGGATGCATCGAAAGAAGATGAAAATTAGCTTGGAAGATTTCTTGCAAGAGATCCATGTTGAGAACGAGATGCGCTCTCAACAGAAGATAGATACTCTGTCCAAACAACTGGCGAAGGCAAAACTGGTCCAAACCAGAGAGTACCAGGGGAAGCAGGCGGCTTCTCATCGCAAAAAGGACTTCACGAATCTGAAAGTGAAGGATCCTGCTTTCAAGCAGCAGAAGTCCAAGTCCCATGTGACTTGCTTCAATTGTGGCAAGAAGGGCCACTACAAATCTGAATGCAAGTCCAAGCCCAAAGAACAAGGTGAGCCTAGTAAGGTTTCTATGATTACTAATCTAGTTGCCATGATAGCACAGGTTGCAACTGTGGGGGCTGACTTGGACTGGTGGATAGACACTGGTGCGACCTGCCATGTCTGTTCAGACAAAGACTGGTTCGTCTCTTATGAGCCAACTTCAGAGAAGGTCATAATGGCAAACCAGGAACAAGCTGAAGTACTGGGGATCGGGACGGTGGAGCTGAAACTCATATCGGGGAACACTCTGACGCTTCAAGGTGTGAAGCATGTTCCAGTAATTGCTAAGAACCTGATCTCTGGAAGTCTGCTCTTCAACACAGGCTTGAGGATGGACATCAATGCTGGCCAGTTGGTGATGTCCAAGCAGGGTACATTCTTCGGGAAAGCTTTCCAAACTGAAGGAATGTACAAGATTCAGCTTGTTGTAACCCAGCATGATAATATAAATGTAATCACTTTTCTGATTATTCTCTTGAGTTGTGGCATAATAGGCTAGGACATGTTCATTGTAAAAGGATTAGCAGAATGTCTAGTCTAGGACTTATCACCAAGTGTGGGGGTAAGGTAGAGAAATGCGAAGTATGTCCTCAGACGAAGATCACAAGGAAACCCTTTCACAGGGTCCATCGAAGCACAGATCTTCTGGAGTTAGTTCACTCAGATATATATGACTTCAAACAATTCTCTACAAAGGCCGGGATGAAGTATTTCATTACTTTCATCGATGACTTCTTAAAGTATGCTTTCGTCTACTTGCTCAAGTCTAAGGACGAAGCATTCGAGAAGTTCAAGTAGTTCAGGGCCGAGGCTGTGTCACGACCCGCACCCACTAAAAGGGCACGTGACGCGACAACGTCCAGCCCTCACCGAAAAATCGGCGTGGAACGCTGTAGATTTTTCTACTCTAAACAGTTTATATATATAACAAAAACCTGTCGAGAATATGGTCAACTCCGAATGGAGGACAAGCAATGAATATATATACGAGTACTCAATCACGACTCTAAGATAACAAAGAAAAGACTAAAATAAAAAGACAACAAGACGAAAAAAATATTACCTGTCAAGTCCAACACAAAGAATATATACAGTCCAAGTCTCTAATACAGTTCATAATAATAACAGTCTCAAAAGTAGCTGGAGACAATATCCAGTACAAAAGACCTACTCTAAGTAAGTAATAGGTAGGGTCTCGTCAGGCGGAGCTAAGCCCTGCTGGACCAAAGTCTCCAAGTCTATTCCCACTACGTCATCCGGACTGTAGTAGGTACTGTAGTCTCCCTCATCTGCATCTGTAATATTTTCAACATATCCTATTAGGCTGGAACGAGTACAATCTACTAACAGCAGTTTGCAAAATATGATAAAAGCTACAAGACTGTAAATAGATAGTATATACAAGAAAATCATGGAATGTACATGTGAATATCATGGCATGGTAAGCTGTAAAACTAGAGCTAGAACAAGGCAAGTAAACTGATCATGGCATGTACAAGAATCATAATCATATCTCTAGGTGTATGAGCACTAGCTATAATATGTGGCCGGCTTGGGTCTGCACAAGGTCTACTGATCCACAAATCCTACGTGGAGTGTAGGATTGGTATTATTCAAGGTCTACAAGAATAAACAAGGCGGATAATGACCACAAATCTAGACTAGTGCTCCCCATCCCCGACTGGTAGAGTGGATCCAAGCAAGACACGCTACGATACCGGATTCCACGAGAAGGGAGCAAGTCTCCTCGAGAATCGGTGTCCATATACTGCACAAGAACTACAAGGGGCTTGCACAGGATATACCAAGATAACGAGGAATAACATCTCATGTCGGGATCCATGAATACCAATCCGTTTGACCAATGTGTCGAGAACAAGCATATCTACACTAATTACATGAATTATAACATTACCGTAAATTGGAAAAGTGTCAGAGAATGTACTCGCCTGTAGTATAATATGGTATGTCAATCGGAGCAAATGCAGCGTCTCGAGGACGTATAGAGAACAAGACGTATCAATACTATGTTTAGGAAATGAAATCAAATCAATTTGAATCCTATTAAGTCATTCTAGGTCAAGATGCATCAAACTAGGTTGTACGGGGTCAAACTAAGTCATATTAGGTCTAACTGGGTCAACTGGGTCAATGCAAGTCAAACGGAATCAATCGGGATCGATTTGAGTCAACAGTTGATTTTTGGTCAACCGGTCAACTCTGGTCAACCTTGGTCAACTCTAGGTCACTGGTGATAATAGTTGACTTTCGGTCAACTGCACAAGTCTAATGGAATTTGGGACTAAATTGGGTAAAGTGTTGACCCATAGTTGACTTTTGACCTAAAAAGTCAACCGCGGTCAACCGGGGTCAAGACTAGGTCTAGACGGCTATTTCTACCCATTACCAACCTCTACAACCTATATCCAAGTCCATCTTGTACTTCGAAACTCATTTCTTGGCCATAGGCCAAATTCCTATTTTACCCTTAAAAAGGGCAAATTCCAACTTCGGCGATTATTAGTTAGCCTACCTACGCTTGATATTTTGACCCGATCTCCCCAGGGTAGTAAGGTACTCTATAGGTATATTATCTACCAAAATACTTAGGTAAAGTGGACGTCTAGTCCACCTTACGGCCCGTTGCCAAAATCTTGAATATTTCAAGATACGCACCGATACGGCGCGATACCGGCGCCCTACGACTCCGATTCCCACTCGGGAGCCTACCCGCAAAATCTAAATCACATATCCTAGGCCTACGTCAAGTTTCATCGCGATCCGATACCGGGCTCAAATTCGCCCTCTAACTCGATTCTCCTAAAAATCCTTCTTTCCTTTTCTACTTTTCTTCCTTCTTCCTATCCCCTTCTACTCCTAACTTCTTCTAAATTTCCTTACCCTCTAATCTAATCTTCATTTCCCTCTCTAAAACATCTATCTATATATATTATATATATATATATATATATATATATATATATATATATATATATACATACATATATATGGATAGGGGGGTTTAATGGTTTAAAGGGGAAAAAGGGGGGGTAGCTGCTGTTGCAGCTGCTCCATAGCAGCTGCTGCTGCTGCTGGGCTCCTGCCATAGTCGCTGTTCCTACTGCTGCTGCAGCCATCTTCTTCTCCTTCTACTTCATCTTTCCTCCTCTCTACTTTATCTCTATATATATATATATATATCTATATATTTTTTTATATATATATATATATATATATATATATATATATCTATATATTAATTATATATCTATATATATATATATATATATATATACATATATATATATATAATCTATCATCCATCCAATGCACAAACCACACCTCTATACATACCTATACATACACACACACACCCACACCTCCATATACATATATTAACACACACACATATATATATTATATGTATATATATATATTATATATATATATATATATATATATATATATATATATATAAACACACACACACAACCACACACACTCTCAACACACACAAGCTCACTCACCCTCTCACCACAACTCCCATGACAACACCACCACCATTTACATTCCTCTACCCAAACAAATACACATTAATATAATATATACACACATATATATACATACATATACATATACCACTATATATTAAAACCCCTATTAATTTCCTTAACCTAGATTCTAGGGAAAATCTATAAATTGGTGGGCAAAGTGTGGAGAATGTCATTCCCTACAATAAATGTGAAGACAAATGGGAAAGAGGAATTTATTAGGGTTAAATGCATACCTAGGTTCTTGGAGAGGGAGAGAGAAAGCTTGGAAGAAAGAGAATTTGTGAGAGAGAGAGAGAGAGTGTGTTTTTCTTAGAGGAGAAGCAAAGGGGGGGGGGGGGGTCTTCTCATGGCCGGCCACCTCCTTGGGGGCTATTGGGTTGGGATCCAATAAGCCCCCAACCCATTTGACTTGGTTTGGGTTTAATTTGAATGGGGTTTGGTTCGGTTTGTTTCGGTTTGTTTCTAATTGACTAATTAAGTCTCAAAATGAATAATTAAGCCATGGAAGTTGGGTTAATAATTTCTAGCCTAATTATGATAGTGTGTGGGCCAAACACAGCTAGTTTATGGGTCCCACTAGGGTCCAGGCTACCCGGTCTCCAATTTGAGTCCGAATTGGATAAAATCCAAACCAACCCAAATAAACCCCAAAAAATCACATAAGATCAAATAAAATTCCTAAAAATTATAAAACTCAAAAATGATGAAAATACCCCTAATTTGAAAACTGGGGGTGACAAATCTACCCTCCTTAAAAAAAATTTTGTCCTCGAAATTGAATAAGAACTAACACAGCAATCATGAATAGAACAAGGAAAGAAAAAGATAGAATTTTACCTCAAGGCTCGAAGAGATATGGGAATCGCTTCCGCATGTCGTCCTCCTCTCCCAGGTGGACTCACCTGGAGAGTGGTGTCTCCATGCAACGCGAACCAAGGGAATGACCTGGTTCCGGAGCACCTTCTCTCTTCGGTCCAAGATCTCGACCGGCTTCTCTGGATGGCTGAGTGTCGGTCCCACTACGATCTCTGAGTAGTCCAAGACGTGACTGGGATCTGCCACGTACCATCTCAGCTGCGACACGTGAAACACACTGTGCACTCCCTCTAGTGCGGGCGGTAACTCCAGTCGGTAAGCCACTGCACCGACCCTGCCCAAGATACGGAATGGTCCGATGTATCGTGGGCTAAGCTTCCCGCCGCCACCAAACGAATCGTGCCACGCGTCGGAGAAATCCGCAGAAAGACAAGATCGTCAACCTAGAACAAAACACAAGACTTAGAGCTTGATCTAAAACAATCACAATCAGACTCAAATACTAGAAAAAATCTAAACTATACCTCAAACTCCAATGGCCTCCGGGGCTATCGGCCCAATGCCGCAGCCTATCCTGCGCCACCGAAGTCGATCTCTGATAACCCTGACCTTCTCCGCAGCATCCACTACCATCTCAGGGCCAAGCAAAACCCCTCACCGACATCATCCCAAGACAAGGGAGTACGGCACCTCCGTCCGTATAGAGCCTCGAAAGGTGACATCTCTATACTGGCTTGGTAGCTGTGTTGTAAGCAAACTCTACCAAGTGAAGGTGGTCCTCCCAAGATCCCCGAAGTCCAAGACACAGGTACGCAGCATATCCTCGAGGGTCTGAATCGTCCTCTCCGACTGCCCGTCTGTCTGGGGGTGGTATACGGTACTGAACTTGAGCGATGTGCCCAAGCTAAGCTGCAAACTCCGTCAGAAGTGGGAAATGAATCGGCTGTCCCGATTCGAGACTATACTCATTGGCACCCCGTGTAATCGGACTATCTGTCGCACGTACATCTCGGCCAACCTCTCCGTCGACAAACCCACTTTGAAAGGCAAAAAATAGGCCGATTTGGTCAATCGATCAACAATGAACCAAATCGCATCCTTCCCTCTTGGAGAGCGCGGAAGCCCAGATACAAAGTCCATAGTGATATGCTCCCACTTCCACTCAGGAATGGGGAGTGGCTGGAGCAATCCACCGGGTCTCTGCCTCCCGGCCTTCACCTGTTGGCACACCAAACATCTCGACACGAACTGAGCCACCTCACGTTTCATGCCATACCACCAAACATGCTGTCTCAAGTCTCTATACATCTTGTTAGCTCCTGGATGTATAGAGTACTGAGAACGGTGGCCTCCTGAAGAACCCCTTCCGAAGTCCTCCGCTCGGCACGCACAATCTGGTACCATGCCCAACGACCCATCCCCTGCTAAAAAGAACTCATCCAACAGCCCTATCTGGACCTGCTCCCTGATGACCCTCAGAGCCTCATCCTCAAATTGAGCTCCCCTGACTCTCTCTATCAGCTCGACTGCACCTGCAGACCCCACATCTGTGCCTCGAACCCAGGAACTATCACCTCTATGCCCAAGCTCTCCAGATCTGCCAGAAGGTGACAATCCATCGTCAAACACATGGCCACGGGATACCTGCTCAGAGCATCGCGACCACGTTAGCCTTCCCTGGATGGTACTGTAAGGATATATCAAAATCCTTCATCAGCTCTAACCATCGCCTCTGCCTCATATTTAGCTCCTTCTGCGTAAACACGTACTTCAAGCTCTTGTGGTCAGTATAGATCTTCACACGCTCTCCGTACAGATAGTGTTTCCACAGCTTCAAAGCAAAGATGACCGCTGCCAGCTCAGATCGTGGGCAGGATAATTCCTCTCATGAGGACGTAACTGCCTAGATGCATAGGCAATTACCTTCCCGTGCTGCTGAAGCACAACCCAAACCCCGTCCTGAAGTATCACTGTAGATCGTATAACCACCAGATCCAGATGGCAGCGTCAAGATAGGAGCTAGTCAACCCTCGCCTTCAGCTCCTCGAAGGCGGCCTGGCACTCATCGGACCAAACAAACTCCTCGTCCTACCTGGTAAGGCGGGTCATCGGCTGGGCAATCCTGGAAAAGTCCTGCACGAACCTCGGTAGTAACCTGCCAGACCCAAAAAACTCCAAACCTCTGCTACTGAGCTCGGCGTAGACCAGGACTCCACCGCAAAAATCTTCTTCGGATCCACTGAAATCCCTCGCCAGAGACAACAAGGCTTAGGAACTCCACGCGATCCAAGAAGAACTCACACTTGGACAGCTTCCCATACAGCTGCTTCCTCCTGAGAGTGTCCAACACATCCTCAGGTGCTCCTCGTGCTCCTCTGGCGCCTTCGAATAGATGAGAATGTCATCAATGAAGACCACCACGAACTTGTCAAGGTACTGATGAAATACCTTGTTCATCAAGTTCATGAATACCGCCGGGGCGTTGGTTAACCCAAACGGCATGACGGTATACTCATACTGGCCATAGCGAGTCCGAAAGGCAGTCTTCGGAATGTCATCCCGTCTCACCTTCAGCTGATGGTACCCAGTGCGTAAGTCGATCTTCGAGAACACTCTCGCCCCGCTCAACTGGTCGAACAGTCATCAATCCTTGGCAAAGGATACTTGTTCTTGATGGTAAGGTTGTTGAGCGCCCTGTAATCAATACACAGACGTACCGTACCATCCTTCTTGGGGACGAAAAGAATTGGTGCGCCCCAAGGTGAAGAGCTAGATCGAATAAAGCCCTTGTCCTCCAGCTCGTCGACTGCTTCTTCAGCTCCGCTAACTTACTGTTGTTGATTCTATAGACGTGCTGGGAGATAGTCTCAGCGCCCGCACTAGGTCTATAGAAAACTCAACATCACGATCTGGCGGCATCCCGGGCAGCTCCTCGGGAAAGACATCCAAGAACTCAGCAATGAGTGGATGTGGCAACACTGGCCCCGCCAACAACGCTCCCAGAACCATCTCCCTGCTCCACTGCACCCCTGGTGAACTCATACTCCGGCTCTCCCGGCGGCCTAAATAGAATCCTGCCCCCTCTGCAATCGATGCTAGCGTGGTGCGTGCTCAACCAATCCATACCGAGTACCACATCGTAACTCAAGTGGCATTACGAAAACACGCACTCAGCTCCCGGCCTCTCAAAGAAACTCTCGCCCCTTGCAAACATTATTAACTAGGATGATGCCATTCCAGTCATAATCTTGCAAGTCCTACCAGATACTCAGCAATGATATTGTGCCTAAGTGCAAAAGAAACTGACACAAAACTGTGCGTAGCACCTGAATCAAACAATGCTAAGGCAGGAAAAGAATCAAGAAGAACCGAACCTGCAACTACATCTGCGACTGGCTCGATCTCCTCAGCTGCAAGAGCAAAGGCTCTACCCTGACCACCCGCTGCTGGTGGTGCTGAACAAACCGCTGCTGCTGGGTCGGAAGGGACCCCTCTGCTGCACTGCAGGAACTCTCGCCGGTGCCCCTGAGCTGCTAGCTACGGACTACCCTGCGAGGGTTCGTAGGACAATCCCTCAACTGATGTCCAGCCTCCCCGCAGTAGAGGCACATGCCCAGCCTCTTCCGACAGACCTCCCAGATGTGACCGAGCTTCCTGCAGTAGTGCAAGGAACCCCATGCTGTGCCTGCCTCTTGAGTGTGCTGCACCTGCTGCTGAACCGGTGCTCTGACCTGCACCTGCGGCTGGTGATGCTGGAAAGAACGATGCTGAAGCTGAGGGCGCTTAGCAGCCCCTGCGCTGCTAGTAGCCCCCAAGAAATGATCCCGCCCTCTTGGGCTTCAAGCCCCCGCTCAACCTTGCGGGCCTCCGCATAGATCTGGGCATATGTCTCATAGAAGGAGGGAATGAGGTGCTTGATATCCCAAGCCAGCCCCTCCTGAAATGGCTCGCCCTGATCTCCGGGTCTCGAACCATGTACTCTGCGTATCGGCTCAGACGGCCGAACTCCGGCGTACTCCTCCACAGATAGACTGCCCTGCTGCAGATCCTGGAACTGCCACCAGGTCAATCTTGTCGTGGGGAAAAGAACTTCTCCTTGAAGAGGAGCGTGAACTCTGCCCAAGTATGGCCCTCTCCAGCTAGGGCTGGCTCATTTCTGAACCAGGTGCGCGCAATGTCTAGCAACTGCAAACCTACCGCCTCGACCTTCAGGTCGTCTGCCAGGCGCAGGCCCTCATCTGCCGCTCGATATCCTCGAGCCAATCATCTGCATAGACCACGCCCTCGGTCCCGCTAAAGTCACGGGGCCCGAGCTTCTTGAAGTCCTGGATATCTCGTACCTCGGTCGCGTCCCCGGATGAGGAGCCCTCTGCTCCACGGCTGCAAGGGCCAACTGATGGGCATCCTCCATGCCCTGACGCATCGCGTCTGTCTGCCTCTGCTGAGCCTCGTCTGGGCTCTCTGAGTCTCCAGTATCTGCTGGAGGAAGGTAAGCATCTGCCCCATATCTGTAGGCAGAGGAGGTGGAGGTGGAAGTACGCTGCAACTGGCGGAGGAATCCGCTGCGCAGGAGGAGGAAGAGCGCCACGACAGCTCCCGTACTACGGGAAGAGCACCCGCAACCCCAGGGACTGTCATCGAGGTAGCTGGAGGAGTACCTCGAGAGCTCCAACAGAAGTCCCATCTGCAGGAGGGTGACCGGAGCCTGCCCGCCAGAGGTGGCAGACCTCTCCGTCTCCCCGTGCTCCTCGCCAGGAGAATGAGTCATCACTATCCTGGAGACAAATTGAAAAGAAGATATCAATATGGCACATGAAGGCAATATCAAAGGAGGACAGCTAGAATGCAGTAAATCAATATCAAAGACGATAAGCAAGATAAGCAAGGAAAGATCCTACTGTGATTGAGCACTCTTAGCCTACTACCACCTATGTGTAACACAGGCTCGTAGTCAACACTCTAAGACGAGTGCCGCCACGACATCGCACTAATTGCGACTTCAGGACCTGCATGGGCCACCACTAAAACGTGTCACGACCGCACCCGCTAAAAGGGCATGATGCGACAACGTCCAGCCCTCACCGAAAAATCGGCGGGAACGCTGTAGATTTTTCTACTCTAAACAGTTTATATATATAACAAAAACCTGTCGAGAATATGGTCAACTCCGAACGGAGGACAAGCAATGAAATATATACGAGTACTCAATCACGACTCTAAGATAACAAAGTAAAGACTGAAATGAAAAGACAACAAGTCGATAAAATAATATATAACCTGTCAAGTCCAACACAAGAATATATACAGTCCAAGTCTCTAATACAGTTAATAATAATAACAGTCTCAAAAGTAGCTGGAGACAATGTCCAGTACAAAAGACCTACTCTAACTAAGTAATAGGTAGGGTCTCGTCAGGCGGAGCTAAGCCCTGCTGGACCAAAGTCTCCAAGTCTATTCCCACTACGTCATCCGGACCGTAGTAGGTACTGTAGTCTCCCTCATTGCATCTGTAATATTTTAACATATCCTGTCAGGATGGAACGAGTACAATCTACTAACAGCAGTTCGCAAGATATGATAAAAGCTACAAGACTGTAAATAGATAGTATATACAAGAAAATCATAGAATGTATGTGAATATCATGGCAAGGTAAGCTGTAAAACTAGAGCTAGAACAAGGCAAGTAAACTGATCATGGCATGTACAAGAATCAAGAATCATATCTCTAGGTGTGTGAGCACTAGCTACAATATGTGGCCGGCTTGGGTCTGCACAAGGTCTACTGATCCACCAATCCTACGTGGAGTGTAGGATTGGTATTATTCAAGGTCTACAAGAATAAACAAGGCGGATAATGACCACATATCTAGACTAGTGCTCCCCATCCCCGACTGGTAGAGTGGATCCAAGCAAGACACGTTACGACACGGGATTCCGAGAAGGAGCAAGTCTCCTCGAGAATGATGTCCATATACTGCACAAGAACTACAAAGGGCTTGCACAGGATATACCAAGATAACGAGGAATAACATCTCATGTCGGGATCCATGAATACCAATTGTGTGACCAATGTGTCGAGAACAAGCATATCTACACTAATTACATGAATTATAACAGTTATGTAAATGGAAAAGTGTCAGAGAATGTACTCGCCTAGTATAATATGGTATGTCAACCGGAGCAAATGCAGCGTCTCGAGGACCTATAGAGAACAAGACGTATCAATACTATGTTTAGGAAATGAAATCAAATCAATTTGAATCCTATTAAGTCATTCTAGGTCAAGATGCGTCAAACTAGGTTGTACGGGGTCAAACTAAGTCATATTAGGTCTAACTGGGTCAAACTGGGTCAATGCAAGTCAAACGGAATCAATCGGGATGATTTGAGTCAACAGTTGACTTTTTGGTCAACCGGTCAACTCTGGTCAACCGTGGTCAACTCTAGGTCACTTGTGACTAATAGTTGACTTTCGGTCAACTGCACAAGTCAATGGAATTTGGGACTAAATTGGGTAAAGTGTTGACCCATAGTTGACTTTTGGCCTAAAAAGTCAACCGTGGTCAAGACTAGGTCTAGACGGCTATTTCTACCCATTACCAACCTCTACAACCTATATCCAAGTCCATCTTGGACTTCGAAACTCATTTCTTGGCCATAGGCCAAATTCTATTTTACCCTTAAAAAGGGCAAAATTCCAACTTCGGCGATTATCTAGTTAGCCTACCTACGCTTGATATTTTGATCCGATCTCCCCAGGGTAGTAAGGTACTAGCCTATAGGTATATTATCTACCAAAATACTTAGGTAAAGTGGACGTCTAGTGCACCTTACGGCCCGTTGCCAAAATCTTGAATATTTCAAGATACGCACCGATACGGCGCGATACCGGCGCCCTACGACTCCGATTCCCACTCGGGAGCCTACCCGAAAATCTAAATCACGTATCCTAGGCCTACGTCAAGTTTCATCGCGATCCGATACTCCGGGCTCAAATTCGCCCTCTAACTCGATTCTACTAAAAACCTTCTTTCCTTTTCTACTTTTCTTCCTTCTTCCTATCCCCTTCTACTCCTAACTTCTTCTAAATTTCCTTACCCTCTAATCTAATCTTCATTTCCCCTCTAAAAAACATCTATCATATCTATATAGATATATATATATATATATCTATATAGATATATATATATATATATTTTTTTCCTTTTCTACTTTTCTTCCTTCTTCCTATCCCCTTCTACTCCTAACTTCTTCTAAATTTCCTTACCCTCTAATCTAATCTTCATTTCCCTCTCTAAAACATCTATATATATATATATATATATATATATATATATATATATAGGGGGGGTTTAATAGTTTAAAGGGGAAAAAGGGGGGGTAGCTGCTGTTGCAGCTGCTCCATAGCAGCTGCTGCTGCTGTGTCTCCTGCCACAGCTGTTCCTACTGCTGCTGCTGCAGCCATCTTCTTCTTCTCCTTCTACTTCATCTCTTCCTCCTCTCTACTTCATCTCTATATATTATATATCATATATATATATAATATATATATATATATTATATATATTATAATCTACACATATATATATATATAATCTATCATCCATCCAACTCCACAAACACACACTCCTCTATACATACTCTAATACACACACACACACACACATCTCCATATACATACACACACACACACACACACACACACAAACACACACACACACACACACACATATATATATATATATATATAGATATATATATATATATATATATATATAAACACTTACACACACACATATATATATATATATATATATATATATATATATATATATATATTTATATATATATATATATATATATATATATATTATATATATATAAACACACACAACCACACACACTCTCAACACACACAAGCTCACCCTCTCACCACAACTCCCATGACAACACACCACCATTTACAATCCTCTATCCAAACAAATACACATTAATATATACTATATACACACATATATATATATCTATATATATATATATATATATATATAATATATATATATATATATATATATATATACATATACCCTATATATATTAAAACCCTATTAATTTTCTTAACTTAGATTCTAGGGAAAACCTATAAATTGGTGGGCAAAGTGTGGAGAATGTCATTCCCTACAATAAATGTGAAGACATTAAATGGGAAAGAGGAATTTATTAGGGTTTAAATGCATACCTAGGTCTTGGAGAGGGAGAGAGAAAGCTTGGAAGAAAGAAGAATTTGTGAGAGAGAGAGAGAGTGTTTTCTTAGAGGAGAAGCAAAGGGGGGGGGGGTCTTCTCATGGCCGGCCACCTCCTTGGGGGCTATTGGGTTGGGATCCAATAAGCCCCAACCTATTTGACTTGGTTTGGGTTTAATTTGAATGGGGTTTGGTTCGGTTTGTTTCGGTTGTTTCTAATTGACTAATTAAGTCTCTAAAATGACTAATTAAGCCATGGAAGTTGGGTTATAATTTCTAGCCTAATTATGATAGGTGTGGGCCAAACACAGCTAGTTTGTGGGTCCCACTAGGGTCCAGGCTACCCGGGTCTCCAATTGAGTCCGAATTGATAAAATCCAAACCAACCAAATAAATTCCAAAAAATCACATAAAATCAAATAAAATTCCTAAAAAATTATAAAACTCGAAAAATAAAAAAAATACCCCTAATTTGAAAACTGGAGGTGACAGCTGAGCGGCAAACTGGATAACAACTCAAGAGGTTAAGGAGTGATCGAGGCGGGGAGTATCGGTCTCATGAATTCTTATCATTCTGCAAAGAACATGGAATCATCAATGAGACAACGACTCCGTACTTTCCTCAATCCAACGGAGTAGCAGAAAGGAAGAACAGAACGTTGACAGAGATGATGAACTCCATGCTGTTGACTGCGGGTCTTCCAAAGTGTTACTGGGGAGAAGCTGCACTAACGGCAACGTTCATTCTGAACAGAGTACCATATGCAACTCCGACATAACTCCTCATGAACTCTGGTTCAAAGTCAGACCTAACTTGAATGTCATTCGAGTGTGGGGGTGTCTGGCTTATGTGAAGCTCCCGGATCTGAAGATTCAGAAGCTGGGGACAAGGACTACGAAGGCGATCTTCTTGGGGTATGCCGAGAATAGTGATGCTCGGAGATTCCTTGATATCGAGTCAAACCATATCATCGAATCTTGCGATGCTGAATGTAACACCCATATTCGGAATACGTATTTTATCAGGCTTATACGTATTTCGGACCTGTATTTTATTTTCTTGGATTTTGGCATGTACTTGTAATTGACTTAACTTGTGGATTTTGGTTCTCGTAATTGGGTTTTTACATGGCTTGGTTTATTTTGTGGAGAGGGTTTGGTGTTGGTTTGGTTATCATGAGAGGAACACCTTAACCTATTCTACACCCTTATTCCACCACAACCCACCATCATAAATCTCTACCTACTTTCTCTCTCCTCATTATTTTATTTATTTCTTCTTCTTCTTCCTTCCTCTACACAACACCATCACCTATAGGCAAGTGCACCTTGCCACCACATGAGAACCACTTTTTATTTGTCCATTAGCTAGATTAGGCCATGGTGAAAACATTGGAACTTGACATTTTGTGATTTGGAGTTTCCATTGTTCTAGATCTAAGTTTTCCTATTTTTGGATTTACATGGTTTTGATCTATTTAAGTTGTGTTTTGTGGATTTTGATGCTTCCGTGTGGAAGAGAATTCAATTTTACTCAAGTTAGAACTTTGAAAATCTAGATTTGGCTTTGATTTGACAAAGATATAAAAATTGAATTCTTGGTGTCTTGGTGTTCTTCTCGGCCTAGAGTAGCAGCCTGCAGCCTGCGCTCTTTAGCGCAGTGCTGGACTGCGCATCCCCTCTCTCGGCTGCGCTCTTTAGCGCAGCGCCGACCGTACAGCTTGCCTCTTGGCGAACTGCGCTCAACCCGAGTGCGCATGGATTCATGTGCAGTCTGCTCATGCGCAGTCCGTTCATGCGCAGTCTGCTCATGTGCAGTCCATTCATGCGCAGTCTGCTCATGCGCAGTCCGTCTCTGCACATCTGACCCTGCGCCATCCATTCTGCGCAACCTGATCCAGCGCAATCCATCTGCTGCGCCATCTACCCCTGCGCAGTTGGTACCCTGCGCAGCTCACCCCTGCGTAGTTGGCTCCTGGCGCACTTGACTCCTGCGCAATCCAACCCCCTGACCCTTGCGCAATCCATTGGCTCTTGGAGTTTTGATTTATTTCTCTAAGCTGGCTCTTCTATAGCCCTGTATATTGATATTTTATTAGATATTTTACGCCCATTTTATATCCTTACGCCTTTTGTCATGAACTTGATTTTACTTAACATGTTTGGAATGACTATTGTACATGGCATGGTATGACAAAGAACTAGCATAACACGACAGTGACCCGTAGTGGTGTACTTCTGACATGACCAACCTGACCTGATAGTGGCCCGTCATGGCGCACTCCTGACAAGTACCCTGACATGATTAATCTTGATACTTGATAACTTGATAGTGGCCCGTGGCGGCGCACTCTTGACTTGTACCTGACTTGACTTGTAACTTGTAATCTGACTTGACTTGATGCTGTTACGACGGCTAACTTGACTTGTATAATCAACTTGACACCGTGGGTGTTCCTGCTTGCTTGCTTGTGCAATCCACTTGTCTTGTCTTGCATGTCTAGGACGTGACTCCCTGGTTCCCACGGTCAGGGATTCACACTGAATATGGATCAGGCTAATGACTAGATCAAAGTGTAGTTCATAGAGAATTTCCAGTCACAGGCAATCTCGTTATCTGGGCGCTTTAATTGGACTTGTAGCTTGCGCGAGTAAACACATTTCCAGCACACCGTCGTGTGTTGCACCCTCTAAGTCACCTAAGGGTACATTTGTCCCGGGCGAGTACCCACCTATACTCTCAACCTGCGGAAGGATAACTGGATAGTCTGCAGGGGGCTTAGGACTGAGAAATTCTCACTTGCATCTTGTTAGTAATTAGGCTTGTGATAACCCTAGTTAGTAGTAAGCCGTAGTACTTGCTTGGCCGTGATTGATTGGATGGAGTCTAGTCCCGCTTGTCTTGCCCTGATCCTGTACAAGGTTATGACATGACATGATTACTCGTGCTTTACCTTAATCATGATTAATTGCAGGTCCTGATTTCTTGTATTTTATCTTGCCGATAAATGGTGGGAGAAACCAAGTTCCGTTCAGACGAAGGGTTACAACCCCGGTCCTTGTTTGGTTTACGGGTTGTAACCTGGTTATCTGAAGAGTTCCATGGTATCTCATCGTATCACCTCCAGGTTTCTCCTTAATAATTGTCTTTTTATGTAATATTTTCTTATGTTCTGATATGCTGGCTTTTGTTCTTATTTTGTGGCCTCCTTTGTGGCACTTGCTCTTTCTGGGGTTTGACCCAGCTGGTTTTGTGTGGCCAGATTTCGGAGCAGCACCCGAGGATCTACCGAACCTCCAGCCCGATGGTGGCGACTAGACGGAACCCGGGCTACGAATGGATTTTCTATTTTGTTTCGCTCACTTATTGTAAAATTATTCTTTTGAGGCGTTTAGCCGACGAGCACCTGTTAGCTCGATGCACTTTACTTACTGTCTGCCTACGGGCTGTAAACATGATTAGCAAATCCTAGGGTTGATCATGTATGACTTAACTCTTGCTAGTCCTAGCATTTTGTACGACTAGCTTCATGATCAGCTGATATGTAATATTTGGGACGCCTTTTATTGTATATTTGGTGGTCAAACATCTTGTGATTATATATTTGCTTGAGAGAGACAGTAGGCTTGACCTTAAGAGACTGTTGGCTTGTAGTAAACCCTCATATCTAGACAGCCGTGACCGTATAGTTGAGATGTATTCTATTTCAATATACGTAGCTGGCTATGTACGCCCCCGCTCTCCAGTATTTGGTTCTGGGGCGTGACACTGAATACTTTGAAGACAAGTTTACAAAACACAAGAATATTGTTCTCGCGGATCTTCGGAGAATGATGAGGGTACAAAGCAGACAGAAGTCTTTTAATGAACCAGTAGTCCAAGATGAAGTTGTCGTCAAGGAGACACCAGCTGAACCAGAACTCGCTGAGCCATCAACTAAGCGAACGAGGAGACCGAAAGACTTCGAAGATGACTTCGTCACCTATCATGTGGAAGCAGATCCGCTTACCTATGATAAGGCGATGAAGACCAGAGATGCTGTATTCTGGAAGGAGGCGATAGACAACGAGATTGACTCAATCACCTCCAACAACACATGGGTATGGTTGACCTGCCAGAAGAAGCAAGACCCATCGGATGCAAATAGATCTTCAAGAAGAAGATGAAAGCAGATGGAACCATTGACAAGTTCAAGGCCAGGCTAGTGGCCAAGGGGTTGCTCAAAAGCAGGGGATCGACTACTTTGACATTATGCCAGTAGCTCGGATGACAACCATCAGATTGTTAATTGCTCTAGCAGCAATACGCAAGCTGGTACATCAGATGGATGTGAAAACGATATTCCTTAATGGCGAGCTGACCGAAGAGATCTACATGCAACAACCAGAAGGTTTTGTCGTCAGAGGTCTGGAAGACAAAGTCTGCAAGTTGATGAAGTCTGTATGGTTTGAAACAAGCTCCCAAAATATGGCATGAGAAGTTTAACAAGGTGAAAAGGTCAAATGGCTACAGGGTCAGTGAAACAGACAAGTGTGTCTATACGAAGTTTGCTGACGGAAGAGGAGTAATCGTATGTCTTTACGTGGAGACATGCTAATCCTAGGTACGAATTTAAGCTGCGTCACAGAGACAAAGAAATTCCTCTCGACCAAGTTCAGTATGAAGGACTTGGGGGATGCCGACGTAATCTTGGGGCTCAAGATCATCCGGACAGGCACTGAAATAGCACTGTCATAATCTCATTATATTGAGAAGATGCACTCGCTACGGGTATCAAGATCTTCCTTTTATTGATACATCGTACCGGAGTGATCAGAAGCTGGAGCCAAATTCGAGGGAAGCGTCAGGCAGTTGGAGTACGCTGCGTCATCGGAAGCTTGATGTACGCTACTACTGCCACAAGGCCTGACATAGCTTTTGCAGTGGGAATGCTGAGTCGGTTCACTAGCAATCCAGGCGTTGAGCACTGAAAAGCTGTGAAGCGTGTTATGAGATATCTCAAGAAAACTCAGACATATGCACTTTCTACAGCAGAGATCCGTCAGTAGTGGAAGGCTTCAGTGATGCTAGCTAGTGTTCAGATATGGAGAGCGAGTATCCACAGGTGGATTCGTATTTGCCATGGGCGGAGCTGCTATATCGTGGAAGTCGAAGAAGCCGACTATGTTATCTCGCTCCTCCAGGAATCTGAATTCTTACATTGGATGCTGTGCAGATGACCAGAGTGGCTTGGGAGCTCATGTATGATCTTCCGGTGGTTGGGGCTCAGATACCGGCAATACCGATATACTGTGACAAACAGGCGGCAGCAGCATGGCATCAAATGAACTCTTAAACGGAAAGAAGAGAACGGTGCGGTTGAAGCACAGAGCAGTACACGATCTTATCAAGAGAGGTGTTATTGCAGTGATTGATTCGGAGTCAGGAGAACCTGGCGGATCCGTTCACCAAGGGCCTCAAGCGCCAGCTGGTCGATGACACAACTTATAAAATGGGCTTGAAGGCATTGATATTGTGTTATTACAATCTACCATAAAGTTT